>CAUJCB010000030.1:15000-88615 GCA_963082715.1 Harpalus rubripes
TCACGCGATCCCGTCTTACGTATCCACATACTCCACGTAAATACCTCATTTCCACGGCGGTCACTCTCTTTTTATGCTTTCCCGTCCATGCCCAACATTCGCTTCCATACATCAAAGCAGGCACTAGCACTCCATTATACACACTTAAACGAGCTTCTCTAGATACGTTTACGTTTCGACCAACATACATTTACAATTGAAGCAATGTAACAATTTATTTGAAGCATTTATTTGTCTCAAATAAATATATATTGAGATCAATAATTATATCTTTTATCTCATAAGAACTATGCATTTATTTACGTTAAGAATTATTTAGATTGCGCTAAATTTATTTCATTATTATTGGATATTTAATAATTTATTTGAACCAAATTTAAATACTTACCTCTCATAACCTGTCTACTCTAAATAGATTAAAATTGAAGGAAAATAATTAAATAAAGACTAGAAGCTTTATTTTATTCGTACGCCATATTTTTATTAACCCAAATTATGTCCTTAAGTATATTAATGTACATATAATAAAAAATTATAAATACACAATCTGTACAGGTACCGGTGCATGTGCCTTGGCATAAAAGATACAATGAAAACTGCAAAGAAAATATCAAAAACTCCACTCAAGTAGTATATTTTTCACTGTTTCGTCACCCCTATTCACTACTTTTTGGCACACGAATGAAAAAAATATCGACACAAATGAACACTGTCAGAAATGAGCACCACCATAAACAAGATGCAACGTACAACAAATGAACAAGTCCATACAACTCACTTCACGCATAATCGCCATTTGACAAATAGAACATTGTTCACTCAATGGAAATATTTGTTTGCCACAAATAATATTTATTTGTGACAAATAAATATAGATTCATACAATAAAAACAATAGTATAGCTGGAATCGTATGGGACAAGGAAGTGACGTCACATCGAACTCGATGGCATGTGTCCATCCAAGTCTACCATTCTTCGTTTCCGGTGTTACTTCTTACACAACCATTAACCTTAAACACCCTATAATGTATAACTCCTTGCACAACCTTAACTTTAAACACCCTATAATGTATAACTTCTTGCACAACCCTTAACTTTAAACACCCCATAATGTATTACTTTTTGCACGACCCTTAATTATCATCCCCTTGACGTACTTGTTTTTGTACCCGTAAGATGGCGTTAACAATGGCGGCTGCGAGTACTCGCAACCGCCGCAAGATGGCATTAGCAATGACGCTTGCGAGTGCCCGCCGCCGCCGCACAACGATGGCGTCAGCAATGGCGGCTTCGACGACGACCACGACGATGACGACAACGATGACGACGACGACGACTTGTGTACATTGCGACTGACCTGCAATGTCGCTCACGCCCCGCAAAAGCCCGGAATCTGGAATCTGGAATTTGGAATTTGATGCCCCAACCAGGTTTTTTTATTAGATGAAGAGGAGAGGTGAATAATATATATTTGGTATATTTTAATATAATATTTATTCATAACAATTAGTATGGATACATTACAATTATTCATGCATTTTATTTAATAACCATGTTTTACATTTACAACGACAAAAACAAGATGACTTACATATTTTGCATGCTATTTCATCAACCTCTGTACGAGGTCTTACAAAACATTTAAGATTACAACAATAAGTTGTATTATTATCATTATTTTGTTTTGTTAGTGATTGAATATTACAACAAACAGACATGTACTTTAAATGCTTTTCAACAGGGTTATCATTTATTTCCCAGTTGTATATTTGAAGAATACAAAAGGCGCATTTTGTTATGTCGAGAAAACCTGTGTAAAAAAATCCAGCTTTTGCCAATGATGTTGGAGTTACAAATTTATTAGGCCAGTTGCGAAATGAAGCTAATCGTAATTTTTCATTTCTCATTATGTTCTATACAAAAATAAAAAAATTGTCTGTACAATAAATAAGATTAATATAAATATATTTTATGATACTTACTTTGTTTTCCACATACTGTGTTAAACGAGTCATTTTATAGGTATTACTGTAATTTTTTGTATAATACTGATATTTATGTCTTGTTCGGTTTACTGTTTTACTTGAACTGATGAAATATTTGCTTTGACATTCAGTTTATGTTTATTAAAATAATTATTAACCACATTTTAAAAGAAACAGTTTTTTTATCAAAACCACAAATTCCTGTTTGTTTCAAAGTTAAAAGGAAGGGTTTATCGAAAGTAAATTAGATAAAAATAATTAACCGCATTTTGAAGAAACGAAGGAAGCAGTTTTTTATCTAAACCACGAATTTCTGTTTGTTTCAAACTTAAAAGCAAGTGTTTATCAATTATTTTTTATCAAAAATTGATTAACCACATTTTCATATAAAATATTTTGATATACAATGACTATTACCCCTACTTTTTACTAGTTATATCACTTACTTAAATTGTGTTTGCTATAAAAGTAAAGGTTTTTTACCTACTTCCAGTTATATTTTATAGTTGTTAAGAAAATTGTGTGTGTGTGTGCATTATGGCGGATGAAAAAGTTACTATTATAAGTGACAGTGAGAGTGAGGATGGTGATAATAATAACAATGCATTTAATATGAATGCCAATATATTAAATATTCATCGGGCATTAACAAATAACCATGGAATTTACCGGCCTGATGTCGAAAGTGATACCAGTCTGATGAATATAATGATGAAAATGGCATACATATAAGTGGTGTGTTCCAGAGTCCATCTGGACACACCACTTTATGTGTTATTAACGCCGGATATAAGGCGTATTTTGTTCAGGCAGATTTAAATTTGGGACAGGAATTTTAAGGGATTAGTGTTATGTGGGCATGTCCTGTTTGTTATATAAACCAAGGGAGGTACATCTTTCAGTACTGGACTGCAATAAGGTTGCATGCAACAGTATGTAATTGTAAGTAATATGAAATGCTCTGTATAATATATATATATATATATATATATATATATATATATATATATATATATATATTTATTTATTTATTTATTTATTTATTTATTTATTTATTTATTTATTTATTTATTTATTTATTTATTTATTTATTTATTTATTTATTTATTTATTTATTTATTTATTTATTTATTTATTTATTTATTTATTTAGTTGTAGAGGGTCACCCTGACTGTTTTCGATGCAATTTTTGTAGTCGAAGTATTGGATTGGTGTGCCCCAAGGAGGTATGCCCGGAATGTAACATACAAAGACCTATCAAGGAGAACAGCATGTAATGGTGTTGTATAAAAATTAAAGTAATATGAAATGCTATGTATATATTATATATTTATTTATTTAGTTGTAGAGGGTGACTGTTTTCAGTGGAACTTTTGTGGTCGAAGTATAGGATTGGTGCGCCCCAAGGAGGTATATCCTGAATGTAACATACAACCAACTTACCGTGAAGGAAATTATGTATTTATGCTGTACAAAAATTAAATATGTTTTATGCATTTTTATGAATGTTAATGTGCAACAGTATGTAATTGTAAGTAACATGAAATGTTATGTATAATTATATAACTATTTATTTATTTAGTTGTAGTGGACGACTGTTTTCAGTGCAATTTTTGCGGCAGAAGTATAGGATTGGTGTGTTTTTTAAGGAGGTATGCCCCGATTTCAACATTCAACCAACTTACCGTGAAGGAAATTATGTATTCATGCTATATAAAAATTAAATATTTTATGTAACACAAAATGATAATAAATTTTATTTTATAATATTTTTATACATTATTTCAAATTTTTTAATTCTTTGCTTAAACCTTTCCCTATCACGTGCATACATTTCCCAGTTTCATTTCCTTGCATTTTGTGAAGCAAACTGCCACACATGAAGGTAACGTACTATAATTTTATCATTAAAATGAACTTTTTTAGTATTTTTTCCATTATTTACTATAAATATTTAAACATACATTTACTTAGCATACTTATTTTTACAATAATAATAATACAAGTTTTAATATATATATATATATATATATATATATATATATATATATATATATATATATATATATATATATATGTATGTATAAAATTTATATTTTCTAAATTTTTATTTTATTAGAAATAATGGATGCTGCTGCAGCTGTTAAATAATAATATATATATATATATATATATATATATATATATATATATATATATATATTAAAACTTGTATTATTATTATTGTAAAATAAGTATGCTAAGTAAATGTATGTTTAAATATTTATAGTAAATAATGGAAAAAATACTAAAAAAGTTCATTTTAATGATAAAATTATAGTACGTTACCTTCATGTGTGGCAGTTTGCTTCACAAAATGCAAGGAAATGAAACTGGGAAATGTATGCACGTGATAGGGAAAGGTTTAAGCAAAGAATTAAAAAATTTGAAATAATGTATAAAAATATTATAAAATAAAATTTATTATCATTTTGTGTTACATAAAATATTTAATTTTTATATAGCATGAATACATAATTTCCTTCACGGTAAGTTGGTTGAATGTTGAAATCGGGGCATACCTCCTTAAAAAACACACCAATCCTATACTTCTGCCGCAAAAATTGCACTGAAAACAGTCGTCCACTACAACTAAATAAATAAATAGTTATATAATTATACATAACATTTCATGTTACTTACAATTACATACTGTTGCACATTAACATTCATAAAAATGCATAAAAAATATTTAATTTTTGTACAGCATAAATACATAATTTCCTTCACGGTAAGTTGGTTGTATGTTACATTCAGGATATACCTCCTTGGGGCGCACCAATCCTATACTTCGACCACAAAAGTTCCACTGAAAACAGTCACCCTCTACAACTAAATAAATAAATATATAATATATACATAGCATTTCATATTATTTTAATTTTTATACAACACCATTACATGCTGTTCTCCTTGATAGGTCTTTGTATGTTACATTCCGGGCATACCTCCTTGGGGCACACCAATCCAATACTTCGACTACAAAAATTGCATCGAAAACAGTCAGGGTGACCCTCTACAAATAAATAAATAAATAAATAAATAAATATATATATATATATATATATATATATATATATATATATATATATATATATAATTATACATAGCATTTCATATTACTTACAATTACATACTGTTGCATGCAACCTTATTGCAGTCCAGTACTGAAAGATGTACCTCCCTTGGTTTATATAACAAACAGGACATGCCCACATAACACTAATCCCTTAAAATTCCTGTCCCAAATTTAAATCTGCCTGAACAAAATACGCCTTATATCCGGCGTTAATAACACATAAAGTGATGTGTCCAGATGGACTCTGGAACACACCACTTATATGTATGCCATTTTCATCATTATATTCATCAGACTGGTATCACTTTCGACATCAGGCCGGTAAATTCCATGGTTATTTGTTAATGCCCGATGAATATTTAATATATTGGCATTCATATTAAATGCATTGTTATTGTTATCACCATCCTCACTCTCACTGTCACTTATAATAGTAACTTCTTCATCCGCCATAATGCACACACACACACAATTTTCTTAATAATTATAAAATATAACTGGAAGTAGGTAAAAAACCTTTACTTTTATAGCAAACACAATTTAAGTAAGTGATATAACTAGTAAAAAGTAGGGGTAATAGTCATTGTATATCAAATTATTTTATATGAAAATGTGGTTAATCAATTTTTGATGCAATTCTTCACGTTTAATAGCTGTATTAAATTTCATTAACGTTTAATATTTCATTCATTTTTTTTTCTTTAGTTTTAAACCAAGTGCTACAAGAAACTTGATATTTTCAGGTGTTAACTTGCTTGTAGTTGAAAACGAAGTAAATTTATTTAAATATTTTTTCTTATTATATACTTTACAGGTATTAAAATTAATACCCATGCTTCATTATTTTTTCAAATGTAATCTAACCGTAATTTCTTCACCTCTAAAATCTATTAATTGTCCGTTTTGATCAACAATACGTAAAGTTATGTTGTTTATAATTCGAACGTTCACAGGTATATAAATAATATTTTTAGGTGTTTCTATTATTTTATAGCCAGGTGGAACAGATAAATTGAGCTTATGAATTATGTGAACCAGTTCATTATTTCTGTACGCTCCAGTAACAATATTACACTCAATTGCTATTGTATTTACACTCATTATATTAACAGTAAAATCAGATGTATGAATTATATTTGGTTTTAGTTTTCGTTTTGAAAAACCTAATAATTCACCAATACTATCATGAGGTTCAAAATCTATTTCACAAGAAGACGCAATTTCACATTTTAAAGTAGTAGTGTTTGCCTTAATTGTTAGTAAATTCTTTGTGTTTCTAATTTCATTTTTATTGTTTAAAATTTTTTCAAAATTATCATCAGCACTTGGATCACCAATTTTTAAACGTAGAAAGTAGTTTATATCATTAATTTCATAGTTACCCGTAGGTAATATTATAACCTTTTCTTCATTATTGCTATTTTTATAATAAAATTTATTGTTTGATTTGTTTATATTTGGTACTGAATTATATGAACTAAAATTAATTAGTCCTATTACATACTGTTCATTATTCAAATCAATAGGTGGAAAAAACTCAACAATTAATATATTTGATTTTCCTGATAGTGTTATCGTTCTAGACATTTTTATTTAAATGAACAAAACTAAAGTATTTATTGCTTATATAAAAATTTTAAACATAAATGACCACATTTAAATGAATTAAAATTTTGATCAGTATTGCAATTGTACTTTATATTTACATTGTTACCAAAATATTTTATTAATTCTAGTGGAGGGGGTAATTTACCAAATCTATCATAATAGATAACAGAATTTCCATTTTTTCTATAAGCCACCCAATGAGTACCAAAGCCATTCAAATTATCCAAATTAATAATAGCGCTTTCATTCTTATATGGTTTTATTGGTAATTTGTTACGCATATATACACCTCGACAATTTGGAATTTTTTTGTATACTTTAATAAATCATAATTTGTTAACGCCCGACTAGGCAAATTTTTTATTGTTGTTTTTCTTCTTTTTTTTAAACGACCACCACGTTTATATGGTTTTAAATATAATCCTTTACCACCTAGCAATTTTTTAACACCATGTGATGCAGGACCAGTGGCGGTACTTGCTAATATTGCTTTACCGAGTAAAGGTAATAATGGTGCAAGAAGTGGTAAAAATCCGCCTGTTTTTACTCTTTTTACACGTTTTCTATTACGTTTTTTACAACCCATTCCAAATTTTCTCTTTGCTTTCATAGAATTCGTTACAATCCAAGCTGCGCGCTTTTCACCTGCAGATGCGTCGTTTGATTTAATTCTTGACCACGATGCTTCTTGTAATATTTTATCTGCTGTATGTCGATCTTCTAAGTTATTACTTTTAGAATATGCTATATCATGCTTTTTACATGCAGCATCCAAAGCATTAATACCAGGAACACCACGAGCTAAACGCTTTTGTAGGTTTGCACCAGGTCCGCAGTATTGATAGCCAGGTATGTGGAATTCAAAAGGTAACTTATTTATTACAGAATTAATTAAACCTTGTCCGCTGTGATGTGTAATCATGGAGAGTTACAAATCAAATGTATATAAATAGTGAAGTTAACTTCTATTTATATTAATTTCATATTATACCTTCGAACAGAATGCATTTCAAACACCAAAATAAAAGTTTAAAAGTTAATAATTTTGATATAAAAATTAAAAATATTAATGAAAAACATGGTGATTTATTACCAAATACTATAAAGTGTATAATTTGTGGTCCTTCTAACTGTGGTAAAACAAATGTCATGTTAAGTTTATTAACCAAAAAAATGGATTAAAATTTGAAAATGTTTATTTGTACTCGAAATCATTAAATCAACCTAAGTATAAATTTTTAGAAAATTGTATATCACGTATTGAGAGTATAGGGTTTTTCCTTATACAGATAATAATGAAATTGTTAAGCCCCAAAATTCAAAACAAAATTCTGTTTTCATATTCGATGGCAGCAATGCCATTATTCTCTTATACAGCCCTGTTTATCACATGCAAATGTGATAAACAGGGCTGTATAAAAGAGTACTTTAGTATGGGTCGTCATAATTTAGTTGACTGTTTTTATCTTTGTCAGACATATGCTCGTATTCCTAAACATTTAATACGAGATAATACAAATTTAATAATACTTTTTAAACAAGATGAGAAAAATCATGTCTATTCCGATCATTGTAATACTGATATGAGTTTCACAAAATTTAAAGATTATTGTTCACACTGTTGGAGTAAGAAGTATGGCTTTGCGGTTATAGATAAAGATAGTGATTTATTAAAAGATCGCTATCGAAATGGGTTTGATAATTTTTTAACAAAAATTTAAAAAATGTACTATATAAGTTTTATATAAAATATAATTTCTTTAGTTATATTGTAAACATTATAAAGTAAAGAACTAAAACATTCAAAAAAATAAAATAAAAATGTAGAAGAAGAAGGTACACTTAAAAAAATTATAAGTGTAAGTAAAGATATAAAAAGTAAATATCAAAGTTTAAAACGGGGGCATGTTGAATCTGAGTATGAGCTTGCGAAAACTTTTAAACCAATCACAAAACCTTTGGAAGAACTAGTTAAAACAGAAAAAATAAAATTAGAATTACACCCAGATGGTGGTACACCTGTAAAATGGTCACCTAAAAAAGATCACGACGAAACATTTTATTCTACATTCACTCCTGTCTCTACTGGTGCTCCTAAAAAACGTAGATTTAGTAAAACACCATTTCAAACACCAAAAACAACACCATTTGTGCTTAATACTGAAACTATAGCTGAAACAGATGGTGAAGAATCACCTACAAAAATTGTACGTGAATCTCTCGAAAAATCCGTTGAAACACATGAAGAGTTAAGCGATTTACTTGGCAACATTAATGCTGAATATTTAAAATTCTATTTAACTTATTTAACTTCTGATGATAAAGATAAGGATCTTGTATATGGAATTCGTCGAACTTCAGATAGAGATTGGATGATTAGAAATTCAAAAGTAGAAATTGATAAAAATGATTTAAATATAAAAGACAAATGGTATGAAGGTACACCTGGACTCAATGAATTGCTTTTTAAAAAGATTATAATAATTATACAGAAGAAGATCGAAAAAATTACATTGATATAGTTCTAAGAACAAGTGCCCACAGATTAGGTTATAACGATTTAAATAGATTAAATAATAATCGAAGCAAAAAATATAGAAAAATTATTAAACCAGCCATTGAAGCAGGAGGTGAAAAACGAAGAGGTTACTCCCTTTCTGAACAAGCAACAGGATATGGTATTATGCCAAAATATATGAATATTACAAAGAAAAATCATGAATATATTTACTGGAATGATCCAAATGAACTTGTTCAAAGATTGCAGTTATTAATTGCTTCTAAAGACACGGGACATACAAATCATGACAATGAAATTTTATTAATTATAGAAGAATTACGTGAAGCTAATATAATTAAATAAAATATTTTATATGTGTACGAATGTGAAAAGTATTTTGTTAAAAAAATGAATATAGAATTACTTAATAAAGTTGAAAATTATTTATTAAATATTGAAAATTTAAAATATACAACTGAAATGTATTACATAACAAAAGGCATAAGTCAATTACATTTAGAATGTAATAATAAAATATCAAACAATTTTTTTCTTAAAACAAATAAAGAAATTGAAAAAATTCTATTAAAAATAAAAAAAATAAACAAATAAAATAAATAAATAAATATATCATCACGGCATATTACCCATTGCTGGGTGTGCCAATCTGCTTTGTACGCAGATATCGGTAATGATGACATATTTGTACCGTGCGGGCGTTTACCAGGCGGCACCTCACGGGCACTCATTGCTGGCGTGGAGAGTGCACCACAGGGGTCAATTTTGTGCCATTTAAAATTCAAAATATTTGGCGTCGGTCGGGATCGAACCCGGTTCCCCAGATTCGCGACAAGACACTCAGGCACACGGCCACGAGACCCCATAAAGAAAAAATAAACAAAACATAACAAATTATAAAAATAAAGTATCTGTCAATCGTAAAAGAAAATTTGAATATGGTAAAGCCACATCAAAAAATAATAAAATATAAGCTTAAATAAGAAATAACTAAATTGTTTCTATAAAAATGTAGTTAATTATTTTTACTTAATAAACGTTATCAAAACAAATATTTTATCAGTATACAATAGTAATTAGAAGCAGAAACTAGAAAATTTCTAATGTATATATATATATATATATATATATATATATATATATATATATATATATATATATATATATATATATATTGTTGGAAAGGATCAAGTGGATCAAGCCACTCAAGACAAATACAATACATATAGTTGTCATAAAAAAACGTTTGATGTGTTATGTCATATTTGTGTAACAAATATTAAATATTAAATAAAATACAATGTTCAACCGATTCTATCAGGTTATGGGCCCAGGTACTCAGAGTATTAACTGAAGATAATATTCGTACATTAAATATAATTAAATAAAAAATAATAATCAAATGTCAAAATCCAATATGCAATATCATATTCAACCTCTAAATAAAAGTAATTATGATACTTGGAGTGTACAAGCGAAAGCAATATTAATAAAAAATGGATTGTGGAAATATGTTACTGGCGAGAATAATGATAATGAATTAGATGCTGCTGCAAGAATACAATTTGAAGAAAAAGACTTACTAGCAAGATCAGATCTTTTATTAATCATTTCTCCTCCAGAGTTAAAACAAGTAAAGAATTGTAATACATCAAAAGAAGTTTGGGATACTTTGAAACTATTTATCAAAGCAAAGGTCTTGCAAGAAAAGCTACTTTACTAAAACAATTAATTTTAAATAAAATGAATGAAAATGACGATATACGAGAAAAATTAAATCAATTTATAGATACAGTAGATAAACTAAATGAAATGGATATTAAAATTAATGATGATCTATTAAGTATAATGATGTTATATAGTTTACCACCTACATATGAAAGTTTTAGAATAGCAATAGAGTCAAGAGATAACTTACCACTTCCAGAAGACTTGAAAATAAAAATATTAGAAGAAAATGAAGCTAGAAGAAATAATTATGCAAAATCAGAAAACTCCGAAGAAGCGTTTTACAGCAAAAACAAAAATAAATTTTATAAAAACAAGAATTATAAAAATAAAAATAATGATAATTTCCAAAATAAAAATAAATTTTCAAATTTGGAATGTCATATTTGTCACAAAAAAGGGCATAAAGCAAGTTCTTGTTTTAGGAGAAAATATCAAGATTCTCAAGATTGTAACTTCAATGTAGAACCTGCGTGTTTATCTACAAATATAAATTTAAATGAGAGAACCACAAGATGGTGTTTAGACAGTGGATGTACCTCGCACATGACTTTTAATAAAGAAATATTGCAGAATTTGAAAAGAAAATCAGACATTAATTACTTAAAATTGGCATCAGATAGTTGTACTACAAAAGTAGAAGGTCAAGGTAAAGCAACTGTAAATTTAAATAGCCATAATATAAATCTTTGGAATACATTATATGTACCAACTTTATCAACAAATCTATTATCAATAGCAAAAATAACATAAAATGGACATACAGTATTATTCAAAAAGAATGTAGCCACAGTAAGAAACTCTAAAGGAAAAATAATTTTGATAGCTGAAAAAATAAATGGTCTATATTACGTAAGAACAAATACAAATTTTTAACAAAAAAGAGAAAATCAAAGACATGAAGAAGCAAATATTTTAAAAGAAAATGACTTCATGAAATGGCATATGAAACTTGGACATCTAAATGAACAAGACATGAAACTAGCATCAAAAAACAATATGTTGAAAGGATTACATTTGAATAAAGAAGAAAAATTAAAAGAATGTGAAACATGTATTAAAGGAAAATTAACAAGAAAACCATTTAAAGAAACAGATAGCGAAAGAACAAAGGAACCATTAGAGATCGTGCATTCAGACATATGCGGACCAATGAGAACAGAGACACCACGAAGAAATAAATATTTTGTCACATTTATTGACTATACCAGATACGGTAAAGTATATTTCATTGAACACAAAAATGAAGTGGTGGAGAAATTTAAAGAATATAAATATGAAGCCGAAAATTTTACTGGCTAGAGAATTAAATTTTTACAAACAGATAACGGCAAAGGTGAATATATAAAAAAAAAATTTGACGAATTTTTGAAGCAAAATGGTATACAAAGAAGGATATCAGCTCCATACACACCACAGCAAAACGGACTTGCCGAAAGGAAAAACAGAACGTTAGTAGAAAAAGCTAGGTGTTTACTGATTGAGTCAAATGTACCAGAAAAATTTTGGGCAGAAGCAATATTTACTGCTAATTATTTAACAAACAGAAGTCCAACAAAATCAATTCAAAATAAAACACCATTTGAAAAATGGGTTGGACATATTCCATCAGTAAATCATTTAAAAATATTTGGTGCAAAAACATTCATATTAAACAAAAATAATAAAAAAGGTAAATTCAGTCCAAAAACATACGAAGGAATATTCATGGGTAATTCAGAACAGACAAAAGGATTTAGAATTTGGATTCCGAAAAAAGAAGAAATGATAATCAGTCGAGATATAAAAGTATTAGATAAAATGTATTATGATAAGAAAAATGAGCAAGAAAAAGATTTAATTATTCAATATGATGAAACAATTGAAGTCGTTGAAAATAATGAATATGAAGAGGATCCTAGAGAAGAATTGGAACCCACAGAAGAATTATCAGCAAACCAAGCCAAACCAAAAAGATCGACAAAGTTACCAACCTGGACAAAAGATTATCTCATGAATATATATGAAGAAGAAAGCTGTAATAATTATGAAGAATCAACTCCTATTTGGAATGAAGCAATAAAAGCTGAAATAAAAGCTCACATTAAGGATGATACTTGGAAAATTGTTGAGAAAATTAAAAACCAAAATGTTATTACAAGTTTATTGATCTTGAAAGAAAAATTTGGACCCGAAGGAAAATTAGAAAAGAGAAAAGCAAGACTAGTTGCAAGGGGATTTACTCAAAGACCAGGCATAGAATATAATGAAACTTATGCTCCTGTAACAAAATTAAGTTCAATAAGGAAAATTTTAGCTATGGCAGTCGAAGAAAATTTAAAACTTAATCAAATGGATGTTTGTACAGCTGTTCTGAACGGTGATATTCAAGAAGATATATACATGGAAAAACCGAAGAATCTAGAAAAATATTTAAATGATATATTAATTGACGAAAGTACAAATGAAGATCCATTAATATTTAATAAAACAAGTGAAATGTTTCGAGAACTTCGAAATGCTAAGAATGAGAAAGTTTGCAAACTACAAAAAGCAATATATGGTTTAAAACAAGCTGGAAGGCAATGGTACTTCAAACTAGACAATGCTTTAAAAGAATTAGGTTTTCAAGCATCTGAAGCAGATCCCTGCATCTACACAATGTCGAAAGAGGGGGAAAAAGTAGTCATCGCCATCTATGTAGATGATTTAATCATTGCTTACTCTAATGAAAATCTTCTAAAAGAAATTAAAACAATGCTAAGAAAAAATTTTGAAATGAGAGATTTGGAAAACCTAAATTACTGCCTTGGAATTCAATTTAAAGTAGAAGAGAACATTATAAAGGCATCTCAAAGTAATTATATTGAAAATTTTTTAAAAAAGTTTAAAATGACAGATTGCAAACCAGTCAATACACCGATGGAACCAAATATGAAACTAGAAAAGTGTACAAATATTGAAGAAATGAAGAATATTCCATTTCAAAATCTAATTGGTTCATTGATGTATCTTGCAATTGCTACTAGACCTGATATTATGTATCCTGTAAGTTATTTAAGTCAGTTTAACAATTGTTACGGTGAAGAACATTGGAAATGTATTTAAAAGGAACAAAAACCTTAAATCTAAATTATCAGAAAACTGAAAAACCACTTATTGGATTTGCAGACGTAGATTGGGCAGCGTATACTATTGACAGAAAATCGTACACAGGTTACTGTTTTAAATATGGAAATGTAATTATAAGCTGGGAATTCAGGAAACAGAGAACCGTAGCCCTATCTACAGCTGAGGCAGAGTACATGTCTTTAACTGAAGCAGCCATAGAAGCTATACATTTAAAATATTTACTGGATGATATTGGTATAATACAAAATAAAATTAAAATATATAATGATAATCAGGCAGCTCAGAATCTATGTAAAAATCCGATTATAAGTACAAAATCTAAACATATAAACATAAAAGAACACTTTATCCGTGAAACCATTCAAAATAATAATATAGAAGTTGAATACAAGAGTACAGAAAATATGGAAGCGGATTTGTTCACTAAAGCATTACCAGGACCTAGATTCATTCGATTAAGAAAAAAAATTGGTATATATTAAAAATGACGTCTTTCGCGAGGGGGAGTGTTGGAAAGGATCAAGTGGATCAAGCCACTCAAGACAAATACAATACATATAGTTGTCATTAAAAAACGTTAGATGTGTCATATTTGTGTAACAAATATTAAATATTAAATAAAATACAATGTTCAACCAATTCTATCATATATATATATATATATATATATATATATATATATATATATATATATATATATATATATATTAAATTCACATAATGAGTAAAATTCAAATTGTAAACGAATTGCACAAACCGGCTCGTCGAAATTATTCACGTAGACGTGTAATAGTGAAGGGGATTGATGATTTATGGCAGTCCGATCTCGTAGAAATGATTACTTATGCTAAAGAAAATAAAAATTATAAATATTTACTAACAGTTATTGATGTTTTTTCAAAATACGCTTGGGCTAAACCAGTGAAATCAAAATCCGCTGATAATATTGTTCTGGCAATGAGTAATATTTTTAACCAAGGTCGTATTCCAAAAAAATTACAAACAGATAATGGAAAAGATATAACACAAAGTTTAATAGTTTAATGAAAAAATTTAATATAAATCATTATTCAACATATAGTAATTTGAAAGCGTCTGTATGTGAAAGATTTAATCGAACACTTAAAACAAATATGTGGCGTCAATTTAATTATCAAGGATCTCATAACTGGTTAGAAATATTACCTAAATTACTAAATACCTAGAATGATAAAGTACATAGAACAATACGTATGAAACCTATTGATGTTACTAAGAAGATAGAAAAAAAATTATTACAAACTGTTTATAATAATATTAAAATTAGTTATAAAGGTAAATACAAAGTAGGTGATTTTGTAAGAATTAGTAAACATAAGCATATTTTTCAAAAAGGGTATAAACCTAATTGGTCAACTGAAATTTTTGTTATTAATAAAGTTCAGTTTACAAATCCTGTTACTTACAAATTAAAAGACTTACGAAATAATCCAATTGAAGGTGGATTTTATAAATTTGAGTTACAAAAAATTAACATTCAAATGTCTACCTTGTAGAAAAAGTATTACGTAGAAAAGGTTCTTAGGTGTATGTGAAATGACTTTGTTTTAGCAATGCTCACAATTCTTGGATTAATAAATCTGATATCTTAAAATAAATAAATACTATTGTAAACATTTATATCTGTACTTATAAATACCAGTGTAAAACATGTATACAGTTTAGTTACTTTTCAACTTGTATGTTAAAAGCTATACTTTAAAAATAAGCAAATAAAATGTATAAAGCTTATCACCATCGTGTATAGTTAGTTTATAGCACAGAAGAAATATTAAACAACATAGAAATTATAGTTAATGATTTTTCTTCAAATGCTTATATTCACGTATTATATAACAATAATGTAGTGTATAGTATTATATAATTAATATTGAAAATAAAGAGGAGACGAAATATGTAAATTATGTTATACGAGGACATACTGTATTTTATGAGGATTGGAATAAACTTATCTCAAAAGGAATATTACATAAAAGAGAAGGAGAAAATGTTGACTATTAAATATATAAAATAAATAGTTTCAAGTTAAAGTTAATCATTTCAAAAATGAGTGTCAACAAGTTTGGTCAATTTTCTGAACTAGCATCAACTGCTTTATCTACAGAATTACAAAGCAAATATTTCAGACATATAAATAATTTAAATGAACATATTATTGAGTTAGAAAACAAATATTCAACACATCTTAATAATTTAAATAAAAATATTATTAACTTAGACAACAAATATTCAACATATTTTAATAATATACAAGAAAATGTTACTACAACTAAAAATGAAATAAATGATATGGTTAATGAAACATATTTTAGCTTCTATAAAAATGTAAATACTTTCAATGAAGAAACCAAAAGTAAACTGAATAATCTAAATGATGAAATACCAAAAATAAAATATGAAATAAATAATATAATAAATGAAAAATATTTTAATTTATATCAACGTGTAAATACTTTAAATGAGGAAATACCTAAAATAAAAAGTAAAAATAATACCATAACTGAAGGAATTAAAAATGAAATCAATGAAATTAAAAGTAATACATTACAGATAAATATAAAATGAAAAATACAAACAATTCACTGATGACGTTTTAAAAACAATAAAATCTAACATACAAAATAGTGTTGAAATAATTAATTCCTTGTTAAATAACTTACAACAAAAAAATGTATATCAGGAAGGTGAAATAAGTGTTTTACAAGAAAAACATACTACATTAAAACGAATTATAGATAATATTGACGCACAAATTAAAATTTAAATAGTTTTTATAATAAAAGTGCAAACTTAAATGTTATTCAACTAGAATTACGTTTAAATGAAGAAAAACAAACATATGGCATAACAAATTAGCCCTGTTTAAATTATATATTACCTTTTAATGGAATTATTGTTGAAATAATATATAGTAATAAAAATATAAAAAATAAAATCAAAACAATAATTAATAATGATCATATAAAAAAATATCCTATATCTGTTTCAAAAGATAATAAAATAACATTTTCTTTAACAATAAGTGGAAATTATCCAAAATATTTGCATGTACAAGTATTTATATTAACAAAAATATTAATTGTTCCTGATATAAATACAGATACAGATAACTAATAAAAGTGAAAACAAATTTAATAAGAATTAAAAAAATTAAAATTTTGGAAAAATATATTTAGAATAAAATATAGTTTTAAAAAAATTGTCACATTTCAATAAAATAAAAAATGTAGACAAATAAAAACAAAATGTATTATATTATATTTTATTATTTTTTAAATATAGTATTATGTATACATGAGTATTTATAAATGTATAATATATAATTATAATAAAAACATATGTATATATAAAGTTTGTTTTACATACTTCTTAATAACTATAATTTAACAGAAATTTTAGGAAGAAGAATCCCCACTTTACCGTTTTCTAAAGTGTTTTTATTTATGTTATAAATGACGATTTAATGTTAGCGCTGAAAATTAGAATATTAAAACACATTTATCACCCAAACCGGTATATACAGTATTAATACAAAAATAATAACAAATCTGGATGACCGTCGCCTGGCCGAACCCGGTCACGCGGAATTCTCCTTTACGCCGTGATTATTTCTGTAAAAGAATTAACACATGAGAAATATTCAGTGAGGAGGCAATCAATTACAAAAGGTTCAGGCATTCACACACCGTACACACATGTTGGCAACTACGGGCAGTACCGCTAGTTACTACGGACCCTCTGCCGCTTCGGTGGTGATCCGGAGACATTCCTCTTAACCAACTGGATCAGATCACTACAGCCCTAACTGCTGCTGCCGTTGGCAACACCAGATTTGGGCCACTACAGCCTTCCCTGCTGCTACGCTGGCGACCCTCGGGTTCACACGAGCGGCCACTACGGAACCACTGCCGCTTCGGTGGTGATCCGGAGACATTCCTCTTAACCAACTGGATCAGATCACTACAGCCCTAACTGCTGCTGCCGTTGGCGACACCTGATGTGGGTCACTACAGCCTTCCCTGCTGCTACCGTTGGCGACCCTCGGGTTCACACGATGCGGCCACTACAGTACACAGTACTGCTCACACGCACACTCACAATCATACACACGCTAGATTAACTCTCTCACCTGAATCACTATAATATCGATGTTCTCACACTGAAATCTAGAAATAAACTGAAATAAAATACGTGAATACCAGTATCATTAAATGTAGCTCTTATCCAACAGCATCGGTTACGTACCTAAATAGCTAATTAGAGACAAAACATAATAAATTTAATAAAAATAATCTTACGCAAAATAATATCTGTGACATTTATAGTAATAGAAGCAGTGACAGTAACAATTTTAAAGTTAAAATCTATTTCATTTTGAGTTTTAAACAAAAACTCAACATGGTTTTTTAATTTTTTTTGTACAAATAAGTATTGTTTTGCAAAGAAGGACTCCACTTCATCGCATTCCAACGTGTTAAACCGCTTTGGTAAAAATGTTATGAATTCCTCCATATCGAGTAGAATAGAGCGTCCATATTTTGTTGATATATATCTTGCTTCTTTAATGAAGTATGGTGTATCTTCTTCTAACTCGTTTATTTTCTTTATAGTTTTGGATGGATACTTGCCAAGACGATTTAGTTTTTTAACAGCTGCAGCAGCATCCATTATTTCTAATAAAATAAAAATTTAGAAAATATAAATTTTATACATATATATATATATATATATATATATATATATATATATATATATATATATATACAGGGTGTAAATGAAATAAGTGCATTAAATTTAACCAGTAATGTAACTCGACGAGAGCAACAATATTTCTTAATAACTTTTTCTCGAAATCGCATATTTTTTTAGCATTTTTACCACCCCGTAAATTGACGAGTCGTTCCACGTATTTTTCTAATAATTGAATGCAGTAGCAATAGCTATGAAAAATTTTGTTTTAGCAATTGACAGTTTTGTCAGTTGTTGCAATTATATTTTGACATTAGTAATAAACTTGTTTATCAGGTAAAATTCTGTCAAAATGCTTACGTTTACAAATAGCGAGTACACAGATATTGTAATTACTTACCTATGGTTTATTTATTTATTCGTATCTTTACTACATTCTAATTTGTGGTTGATATGAAGACAGTATTATAATGTCGCCAACGCATTTAGACGGAGCGTTTCCAAATCATACTGTTCCTAATATTCGCACATTTGTTCATCTTGTACATCTTTATCACAATACGAAGTGTCACATATGACAATTTTAAATAAAGCAACAGTTGTATTCATATCATGTGCAAAAATATCAATGTTTTCAGCAGACTTCGATTTTGGGAATGGCTCATAATGTTCATTAATGAGACTGAATTTACTTAGGAAAGTGTCTTTCTTATGCAAAATACACATTTCAACAGACGAAAATGCTGTAAAAATTTTCATTAAAAAACGTTTGAGCGGGAACAATAAATGGACCACTAATTATTGGTACTCATGTACCTCGTTTAAATGGACAAAAGTTTGTACTCACATTTTTTGAAAAACGTATTTAAACTATTATGATTTGTCGAATAAAATAATCATCTCATAACCTAATAACTATGCTTCTGCTCTTCATCGATACCTCTTACCCCTCGTTCCTCCTTGTCATCCTCTATTCACAGGTGAAAAAGCCTGGTTTAATTCAGAACTTTATAATTTTGTTATCCAAAATTTAAATTTCTTTATTTTAAAAATTGTACTATTACGAATTAATTAAAAATAAATGTTATTTCCGTTGATTCGTTTATTAATTACTGTGACTGCAAGTGTAACCGATAACCGATAATTTTTTAGCTGTTTGTATCCCACTTGAATACGACAGCTGACGACAAGCCATTTGTTCTCCATGGGCGCGCGCCGAAATATGCAGCAAATCTTTAAAGAATTTTAACTCAAAATCTAAAAGACTTAGAAAAAAAAGTTATTAAGAAATATTGTTGCTCTCGTCGAGTTACATTACTGGTTACATTTAATGCACTTATTTCATTTACACCCTGTATATATATATATATATATATATATATATATATATATACATAAATATTACCTTTTGTTTTTTTATGTTTGTAGTAATAGAAACAGTGGTAGCACTAGCAGTAGCTGTAGTTACTATTTTATTAGATTTCTCTTGTTGTAATGAAACGTTTGCCGTTGATGCTTAATATTTATACTAAAGTTTATCTAAACAGAAAAACCGCGTTATCAAAATAAAAATAATTAACCACATTTTTACAGGAAACAAGAAAACCGCGTTATCAAAAAAAAAATAATTAACCACATTTTTAAAGGAAGCATCAAAACCGCAAATTCCTGTTTGTTTCAAACTTAAAAGGAAGTGTTTATCAATTATTTATTATCAAAAATAATTAATCACATTTTTACAGGAAACAGGAAAACCGCGTTATCAAGAAAAAGTAATTAGCCACATTTTTTAAGGAAGCAGTTTTTTTATCAAAACCACAAATTCCTGTTTGCTTCAAACTTAAAAGGAAGTGTTTATCAATTATTTTTTATCAAAAATAATTAATCACATTTTTACATGAAACAAGAAAACCGCGATATCAAGAAAAAATAATTAACCACATTTTTAAAGGAAGCAGTTTTTTATCAAAACCATAAATTCCTGTTTGTTTCAAACTTAAATGGAAGTGTTTATCAATTATTTTTATCAAAAATAATTAATCACATTTTTACAGGAAACAGGAAAACCGCGTTATCAAGAAAAAATAATTAACCACATTTTTAAAGGAAGCAGTTTTTTATCAAAACCACAAATTCCTGTTTGTTTCAAACTTAAAAGAAAGTGTTTATCAATTATTTTTTATCAAAAATAATTAATCACATTTTTACAGGAAACAGGAAAACCGCGTTGTCAAGAAAAAATAATTAACCACATTTTTAAAGGAAGCAGTTTTTTATCAAAGCCACAAATTCCTGTTTGTTTCAAACATAAAAGGAAGTGTTTATTATTTTTGATAAAAAATAATTAATTACATTTTTACAGGAAACAGGAAAACCGCGTTAAACAACACGTTATCAAAAAAAAACAATCTACTTTACCGACACACAAATAGTATATATAAACGCATGCTTATCAGTTTTCCAACAGTTATTTAAAAATATTATTCTGAAGAAATAGTAAATTTACAACTATGAGGAAAGTTCTTTAAGTTCACTTAGTGACAACGCAATTATAAATATTCGAAACGCAATTAAAATAATAAAAACTGTTGATGAAGCTAATAAATGGTGTAAACATTTAAATTCTATAATTTTATTATTACAAAAATATATACAAAATAAAGGATATAAAAATAATAAAGAAGAAAATCTATTTAAATTAGAAGCTAATTTAACAATTTTAAAAACATACAAAGAACAATTAAAAAATATAAAAACTAAAACTGGTGCAGGATTATGTAAAAATAAAAAAGAAAGAAAAAATATACTATGGCAAGATGTAAAATCAGCATTTCAAAAACGTATAAAAACAGGTGTAATAATAAATAAGGCTGGAATTAAAGATCCTAAAATATTTTTTTTATTTAACAATTTTTGAGGTCATTCAGCTACTTGGCTATTAAGACCCCGATACAGTCAGGTGTACAATTTCTTATATTTTGTATGAAGTATGGTACATTACATATAGTTTCGTTGTATTAGTTCATATAAGTTTGTGTCTTTTAGAAATTTAATTACATTTTTTGAGGTGTCTGGGTTGTTTTCTTGTGCTAGTTTTATTGTGTTTGGTATTTTATATGTGTTTCTTATTCGTTCATAATTTTGACATTCTAAAATTATGTGTTTGACAGTTAGTGGTACATTACAGCATAAGGGTGGTGGAGTTTTCTCTATTATATGTTTGTGAGTTATTTGGGTGTGGCCGATTCTCAGTCTGGTCATCAGGATTTGTTCTCTTCTGGTGATGTTTGCTATCCAGTTGTATGTGTCTTCTTTTACTTCTCTCAATTTGTTGTTCGTTTCTTCTTTCCATTTGGTAGTCCATAGTTCTTTAAGTTTTCTTTTTAGCATACTTACTACATCCAAGTGTGGTGTTGGATTGTTTACTGGGTCTTCTGTTATGGCTTCTTTTGTGGCAAGGTCTGCTTCTTCGTTGCCCCGGATTCCGACGTGGGAGGGAGTCCATATGAAAATGATTGATGTATTCAATCTTGCTGCTTCGTGTAGTTTCTCTTGAATGTTTTTGACCGTTATGTCTTTCGGGTACATTTGTTTAATTGATTGTAGGCTGCTTATGGAGTCAGTGCATATTGCCACTTTTCTGGGTTCAGGGTGTTGTTGGGAGAGAGTGATTGTGTGTTTTAGTGCTTCTTTTATTGTCGTCAGTTCTGCGGAGAAGTTGCTAGTGTTCTGGTAGGTGTAATTTAATCTTTCTTTCCTCGGTGATTATGGCAGCTCCTACTTTGTTTTGGGTTTTAGAACCGTCTGTGTATATAAATTCGTAGTCTTGAAGATTGTTTTTAATTTCTAGGAATTAATTTATATAAATTTGGTGTGGTGTCTCTTGTTTTGGGTATTGTAGGAGATCGAGGATATATTGGGGTTGTTTTGTATTCCACGGGGCTATGTTGTTATGGGTGATTTTAAGGATGTTGGGTAGGGTACATTCGAGGTCTTCCAGGGCCTGGTTTATGAATTGGTGTAGTGGGGTGGAATTTCTGAGTGTTGTCTCGTTGTTTGCGGTCGTGAAGATCTGGTTGTACGATGGGTGGTTCGGATTAGTTGCTAATTTGGTGATGTAGGATAAAGTGTTTTGGACTCTTCGGAGGTGGAGTGGTTGCTCGCCGGCTTCGTTCAGTATGCTTTTAACGGGGCTCGTGCGGAAGGCGCCAGAGGCTATTCGGATTGCTTGGCTTGTTATTGTAACTAGTGTTTTTAATTAGTTTTGCTTGCTGTGCAATACGCTGTACATCCGTAATCTAGCTTCGATCTTATTAGTGATCGGTAGAGTTTTACTATGGTCTCTTTTTGTGCTCCCCATTTGTAGTGTCTTAGTGTTTTTAGTTTATGGTCTAATGTCATCCCAAGAAGTTTTATTTCGTTTACGTAGTTTATTTCGGTGTTATAAATTTTTAGTGTTGCGTTGTCCTGTTGTTTTCTGTATTTGCAAAAATGCATGCATTTCGTTTTCGTTATTGAAAATTTAAAACCTGTTTCGTTTGCCCATGTTTCTAGTTTGTTAATGGCTTCTTGGAGCTTGCTGTAGACAGTGTTTAGATTTCTGTTCTTGAAATAGATTGCTAGATTATCTGCGAAGAGTGAGGTGTTGACTTCTATAGGTATGTGGCGAGTCATTTTGTTTATTGCCATTAGGAATAAAGAAACACTTAAAATTTCTCCTTGTGGTATGCCATTTGTTTGTATTTTTTGTTCCGACAAACAGCCGTTGGTCTTTACTCGAAACGTCCGATCCTTGAGAAAATTGTTAGTGAAGTGGAGTATGTTGCCGTCCAGTTGATATTCCTTCATTGTTTTTAGGATGTTGTATTTCCAGGTGGTAACATATGCTTTTTCTACGTCAAAAAATACGGATATTAGGTGTTGTTTTCTGTTGAATGCATTTTGTATTTCTGTTGTTATTGCTATGATATGATCTTGGGTCGATCGTCCGTTTCTGAAGCCACATTGGTGATTGTTTAAAATGTTTTTGGATCTTAGATGCCAGTTTAGTCTTTTTTTGCAAGACTTTGCTTAGAGTGTTGGATAGGGCAATTGGTCGGTAGCTTGTTGGGTCTTAAGATGAATACTCAGGAATATCAGACGAAGAAGACATGCAAACAGCATAAAGCCAAAACAACACAAAACAAACAGTAAAAAATCACCTTCATAAATACATATATACAAAAAGTAAAAATAACAAGAAAAACAATGATACTAACGCAGTGGAACTGCAACGGCTACTATGCTCATTTTCCGGATATCCAAAAATTAATAAGCGACACGAACCCAACACACATCTGTTTCCAAGAAACAAGACTACACCCGCATCAAAAAACCAACCTCAAAAACTTCACCTTTTTTAGAAAAGACAGACACAATGACATTAACGCAAGCGGAGGAGTAGCAATACCGAGCCAAAACTCACACCATAGCCAACAAATAAACATTCTATCGGACCTAGAGGTAGTTGCTATCACTACATATGCACCACAAAAGATCACAATCTGCAACATATACATACCACCTAACCACAAGCCATCCAAACACGACATCGAAAACATTATTGAACAACTGCCAATACCGTTTATTTCAGTAGGAGACTTCAACAGCCACAACCCACTATGGGGATCAAACAAAACAAATACGAGAGGAGAAATATTGGAAGAAATAATAGACGACGATATAACCCTCCTAAACGACGGCTCACCCACACACTTCTGTTCTAGAATAGGAACATTCTCACACATAGACCTCTCACTATCTGATCCAAGAACAGTAGCCAAAATAACATGGGAAACCCTCCCCTTCCTTTACAACAACGACCACTTCCCAATAAAAATAACCAGTACCCCAACCACCCCACAAGAAATCCACCCAATATACAACACATGGAAGAAAACAAATGTCGATTGGAACCTGTTCACACAACTAACAACAAAAACTCCACATTCCGATATAAACAACGAAGAAATCGACACAATTGTTGACAACTTTACATCACACATCATACAGTTAGCCAAGACTGCAATCGGACAAATAACAACCAAAAGAAAAAGAAAAAATGTGCTCTGGTGGAACCAGGACTGTCAAAAAGCTGTAGAAAACAACAAGAAAGCTATTTACAAATATCGAAAAGCCAGAACGCAGGAAAATCTTATCGAGTTAAAAAATCAAGAGCTCTTACACAAAGAACGATAACTACCGCTCAGAAAAAATCATGGCAGGGATATGTGCAATCAATAAACGAATCACAAAGACCAAAGGATGTATGGGATAAAATACGAGAAATAAAAGGGAGAACTTCTCCACAATACACAACTACACTGATAAAAGACGGAACAACGTACTTCAAACCCCAAAGCATAGCGAACACACTGGCTGAAATATTCGAATACAATTCAAGTGACGAAAACTATAGCGACGAATTCAAAAACTCAAACAAAGAGAAGAAGAAACAAATCCGATAGAAATACTAAACCAGGACAATGCAGAAATAAACAACAAAATAACAAAGGAAGAGCTAGTAGCAACAATCAATAACCTGAAAAGCAGTAGCAGCCCAGGCCCGGATTCAATTACCTCCGAAATGATAAAACATTTCTCAAACGAAGCAATCGACTATCTGCTATTAATCTACAACAAAATATGGACAAAAAGAGAATTCCCGACTAGCTGGAAAGAAGTACTGATAATCCTAATATTAAAACCGGAAAAATATTTTTAAAATGCGCTGTTAAAATATTTAAAAAATAAATAAAAAAAGCACTACAATTATCAATATTAAAAGTGAATGTCGTGTTTAGTGGACATTTCATTTTACCCAGTTCAGGTAAAAATGAAATTAAAACATTTAACACAAAAAATGAAGTTATTATTAGATATAATATTAAATGATTTAGAAGAGTTCCAAGAACGAGACTCGGGATGGGCTTTATATGAAATTTTACATCCTAAAGTAAATATAAATAATTATTCCCCAATTACTACTTCTGGAATGGAAAATCTATCACTACCTACAGACATAAAAAAATGGCAATCATAAATATTAAAAATAATGATGAATATTGCTTTTTATGGTCTGTTACATCAGCACTCCATCCAACAAAATCACATTCAGATAGAACTACTTCATACCCACACTTTTCAACAGTTCTAAAATATGATGGCATAGAATTTCCTATAAAGTTAAAAGATATTACAAAATTCGAGGAAATGAATAAACTTAATATAAATGTTTATACACTTGTAAAGAAAGGAAAATCAAAACATGAAGTAGTACCAGTAAGATTAACAAAATGTGGGTATGAAAATATAATACAATTACTTATGATGTCTTTGGATGAAGAAGAAAAAGAAGAAAATCTTATGGATATTGATAATGATGATAACAAAAATATTATAGATGTTGACTATATTCAAAAAAGTTGTCACGCTGTAAGCACGTTTCTATCTTGCTGTGTGTATTAAACAGTTAATTCTATATTCTTTGATTAAACAAATTATTGAGTGTTCTAATAGTGAATAAATAAGCTGGCTCTTACTTAATGCTTCAGTTTTTAGTACTATCAATACTTTGTGAAGTGCTCTACTTTGTATTTGCTCCATTCGTAAGTACCGTCTTTTAAGTCGATATTTGCTTGTCACATTGGAACTGAATTAAACAAGTTATCACCTCCACTCAATTCAATTTTGTTTGCAAACCGTTGTTAAGAACTGACTACTTCGTATATCTACGTGTGTTATCGTCTTCTCTCGTATCATGTCCAAGTGTCCTAATTGCGATAAAGGATTAACAAAGGATGATAAATCTGTTTCCTGCGATGGTTGTCGTATACTCGTCCATCTCACCTGCGTAGAAAATTTAACTTCTGATGATGTTAAGCGGTTCACACGATCCACTACAAAATCAATCAAAATTTTCTGTAATAAATGTTTAAATGATATAGATACCATATCAAGTATTAAGAAAATTATTCTCCAGCTTCAATCCGAATTACTTGAACTGCAACAAAAATTTAATTCTAACTCCGGCAATTCCAACATAGTTGAAAATATAATTGATGAAATCAATCAAAGACAGTATCGTCAGAACAATGTAATTATATCTGGTGTACCCGAAACCGATACTGAAAATGTAACGGAGAAGGCTGCTGAAATAATTTCTAAAGTTGCTCCAGATGTTAATGTTCAAAATATTAAAGTACATAGAATTGGTCAGAAAACGCCAAATAACACACGACTGCGATTATTAAAAATTCGATTTAATAATATAGAAAACGCTCAAAAATTATTGCGTTCGGCAAAAAAAAACTAGGGAATATCCGGATTTAAAGGCAATCTATATTAACAACGATAAAACACCTATGCAACAACAACAATACAAAACAATAAAAAATGAATTACTTCATCGTCAAGCCCAGGGAGAAAAGAACTTACTAATATCTTATAAATATGGCATACCATAAATAATTATAAAAAAAAACTAGTTCGTGCACTACCCAACAACTCATCCCAACTCAATATATTTTAACAGAACGTTCAAGGTCTCAATATGAAAAGTCATCTGCTGTATTCACTAATTCCAACTCTCGACTATGATATTATCAGCTTTAGTGAAACCTGGTTGAATGATAGTGTACTTGACTCCGAATTAAGTGATGGTTCATATATGGTCTTTCGCTCTGATCGAAATTTCGTGCAGTGCGGTGTAACTCGTGGTGGTGGTGTGTTAACATTAGTAAATAATAAATTTCATGCTGTTAAAATTGATCTAAATGACTATGTTTCACTGCTTCCCGTAAATGTTGATATTGTTTGTTGCAAACTACTATTTAATAATATAAATTTATATGTTTTTTTAGTATTTATATTCCACCAGCAATGTCCTCAAATGGCTACAATGATATTTTCGATTTCTTTGAAAATTTACCATTTTTATTCGAAAATAATTTTGTAATATTGGGTGATTTCAACATCACTGAATATATCTTGGATAGTAAAAATCACAATGTTATTCTTTGCAATAATTTTTTATCTTTTGTAAATGCAAAACAATACAATAATGTTCTAAATAATAATGGCAGAATTCTAGATTTAATAATATCCAACAACAACTGTTCAGTTAAGGATGACGAATCTTTGCTTGATACTAATTATGTTCATCATCCTTCGCTTCATATCATCATGGATGTAAATTCAAGTTTTAATAATGATGGTTTACATAAATTTCTTCCGCAATCATATAATTTTATAAAAGCCAATTTTCAAAAATTATATACTTTAATTTCTCAATATGATTGGAATGTTCTTAAAGATTTTTCTGATGTCAACCATGCCTGTGAATTTTTCTACTCCATAATCTATTCTATATTTGACGAATGTATTCCTATTAAATCTAAGCAAGTAATCAAGTCTCCGCCATGGTTTACATCTCAAATAAGATCTGATCTTAAGAAAAAGGCTCATTTTTATAAAATGTATAAAAATACTCTTCCATTCCTGCCTATTATGTAAAGTACAGGCAAATTCGTTCCAAAATTAAAACCGATATAAAACAGTCTTATAATAATTATATCAACAATTGTCAAAATTCTATTTTAAGCAACCCAAAATTCTTCTGGAATTATGTCAACTCTATGAGAAAAACGTCTACTTTTCCTTCTTCCATGAATTTTAATAATGTAGCATTTAACAAACCAAAAGACATTGCAGAAACATTTGCAACCCATTTCCATAGTGTCTATGCTCCAATCACCTGCAACCCTCCTATTCATATCCCGAATATATCATCTACATCCGTTAATCAGAGCAGATTAACTCGTGACGAAATCGAATCATTTATTAAAAAACTCAAAAATAATCTATCTTGTGGTCCAGATCTTTTACCAAACATGATAATTAAAGACTGTGCGTATCCATTGTCCCTTGCTTTTTTTATATTTTCAATCTATCTATTGATACAAATTCCTTTCCTGATATTTAGAAGTGTGTTCGTGTGACGCCGATTCACAAATCTGGTGATAAGTCTAATATAAAAAAATCATCGCCCCATAGCAATTGTTTCTAATGTTAGCAAAAAATTTTAAAGTATTTTATATAAAAACATATACATGCAGATTAAAGAATTTATATCACCCAGTCAACATGGCTTCATGTCAAAAAGATCAACTGCAACTAATCTATGTTATTTTACACATTACGTTTCCTCATTCTTAGACAAAAGCGTTCAAGTTGATACAATTTATACGGACTTCTCCAAAGCTTTTGATCGTATTGATCACAATATCCTACTTCAGAAGTTAGAATCATATTATTTTTCAAAACCACTAATTTCCTTGCTTTCTTCATACCTCACCAATCGTTCTTTTTTCGTTCATTTTCTTGGTCAAAATTCCTCTTGTTACAACGTATCTTCGGGAGTCCCACAAGGGTCCAATCTCGGTCCCCTCCTGTTTCTGCTTTTCATCAATGATATATCATTAATTTTCAGTAGTAATATTTTATTATTTGCAGATGATTTAAAAAAATTTCGTGCTATATCTGATAATAACGACTGCGTAAAATTGCAACGTGATCTCGATCTCCTTCATAACTGGTGCTTAATTAATAAACTTGAACTTAACATAGATAAATGCAAAACAGTATCTTTCACTCGCAAGAAAAATTGTTTATGTTACGATTACAAAATCTCCAATATGCAGTTAATTGGGTGTTGTTCAATACGCGATCTTGGAGTAACTTTTGATTCACGACTTACTTTTACAGAACATATTCAATTGGTTGCTTCTTCTGCTCTCAAAACACTGGGATTTGTGATTCGTAACACACGGCACTTTCATAATATTCAGGTATTATTTACGCTTTATTACTCTCTTGTCAGATCAAAACTTGAATACTGTGCTCTGGTATGGAATCCAATCTATGAAGTTATTAGTAAAATAATAGAATCCGTACAAAAAAGATTCTTGAAATACGTTTATTATAAAATAATTGGAACTTATCCCGATAAACGTGTCTGCTATGAGCTACTACTTAGTATCTTTCAACTTCAGTCACTCTCTGTCAGAGGTCAAATAAGTGCTGTTCTCCACCTTTACAAATTGTGCCATTACGGTATAGATGATCCTGACTGTCTATCCTTATTAAATTTTTCTGCTCCCTGTATCCGCACAAGATTATCAAATACCTTCTACCTTCCTACAGCTCTTACTAATGTATTTTTGCAATCTCCAATTAATTATATGTGCAGCCTGTTTAATAAAATTAATTGTAATGTAGACCTTTTTTGGAGTTCGTACAACAAATTCTGTCGCATCATTATTAAAAATTATATTTGATTTTAATTTATTACTGTGCATGCAGCTTGTATATTGTAAAATTTTCAAATGTTATAATATTTTGTGCTTATAATATATTTAATTGTTTCCTACCCTACTTGTTAGGTGTCCTGTGTGGGTAGTGTATTTAATAAATAAATAAATAAATAAATAAATAAATAAATAAATAAATAAATAAATAAATAAATAAATAAATAAATAAATAAATAAATAAATAAATAAATAAATAAATAAATAAATAAATAAATAAATAAATAAATAAATAAATAAATAAATAAATAAATAAATAAATAAATAAATAAATAAATAAATAAATAAATAAATAAATAAATAAATAAATAAATAAATAAATAAATAAATAAATAAATAAATAAATAAATAAATAAATAAATAAATAAATAAATAAATAAATAAATAAATAAATAAATAAATAAATAAATAAATAAATAAATAAATAAATAAATAAATAAATAAATAAATAAATAAATAAATAAATAAATAAATAAATAAATAAATAAATAAATAAATAAATAAATAAATAAATAAATAAATAAATAAATAAATAAATAAATAAATAAATAAATAAATAAATAAATAAATAAATAAATAAATAAATAAATAAATAAATAAATAAATAAATAAATAAATAAATAAATAAATAAATAAATAAATAAATAAATAAATAAATAAATAAATAAATAAATAAATAAATAAATAAATAAATAAATAAATAAATAAATAAATAAATAAATAAATAAATAAATAAATAAATAAATAAATAAATAAATAAATAAATAAATAAATAAATAAATAAATAAATAAATAAATAAATAAATAAATAAATAAATAAATAAATAAATAAATAAATAAATAAATAAATAAATAAATAAATAAATAAATAAATAAATAAATAAATAAATAAATAAATAAATAAATAAATAAATAAATAAATAAATAAATAAATAAATAAATAAATAAATAAATAAATAAATAAATAAATAAATAAATAAATAAATAAATAAATAAATAAATAAATAAATAAATAAATAAATAAATAAATAAATAAATAAATAAATAAATAAATAAATAAATAAATAAATAAATAAATAAATAAATAAATAAATAAATAAATAAATAAATAAATAAATAAATAAATAAATAAATAAATAAATAAATAAATAAATAAATAAATAAATAAATAAATAAATAAATAAATAAATAAATAAATAAATAAATAAATAAATAAAATATAGCAAAACTGAGATCCCCTAAAAAATTTCATTTCATGTGGATCAAAAATTTATCAAGATTAATAAGAAGGCAAGTTTCAAAAACAAACATGTCATTTTATTGTGATAGATGTTTAAACCACTTTAAAACAAAAAATAGTGTGAATAAACATAAAGAACATTGTAAAAATGTTAACGAGTATAAAATAAACATACCAACAGAAGAAAATAACATATTAAAATTTAAAAACTTTCATCATAAAGAAAAAGTGCTATTCGTTATTTACGCAGATATAGAGTCAATTTTGAAAAAAGTTAATGAAACACACGGAAAAAATACACAATATATACAGAAACATGAACCGTTCAGTATTGCGTATTACTTAAAATGTTCATACAATGATTCATACTCAAAATTTAACATGTACCGTGGAAAACATTGCATTGATTGGTTTGTAGAACTTAACAATATAGCCCACCAAGTTGATAATATAATTAAAGATATTAAACCAATGAAACTAACACATAGTGAAGAATTAAATTTCATAAACAGTAACAAGTGTCATATTTGTCAAGAAAAATTCACACTGAGAAACATAAAGACACGTGATCATTCACATTTAACAGGAGTGTACAGGGGGCTGCACATCAAAAATGTAATTTAAATTATACAAATTCTTATGCAGTACCTGTAGTATTTCACAATTTATCTTCTTATGATGCTCACTTCATTATAAAAGAATTAAGTACAAAAATTCAGGGTAACGTATCACTACTACCAATAAACAAGGAACGATAGATATCATTTACAAAATATGTAAAAGATACAAAAATAAATTTTAGATTTATTGACTCGTTTCGCTTTATGGCAAGTAGTCTTGAAAAATTAGCATCATACCTAAAAGACAATGAAAAATTAATTACAAGAAAATATACTGATTCTAATGTAAAATTTCATTTAGTTACAAAAAAGAGTATATTTCCATATGAATACATTGACTCGTGGGAAAAACTTGATGAAGAAAAACTACCAAGTAGGGAAAATTTTTATAGTTTATTAAAAGGTGAAAATGTATCAGAAGAAGATTATCAAGGTGCTATAAATGTTTGGAGTCAATTTGAAATTAAAAATTTAGGAGAATATTCATATTTATATTTAAAAACTGATATTTTATTATTAAGTGATATATTTGAAAATTTTCGTGAAAGTTGTATGGAAACTTATGAATTAGATGCATACTACTATACTGCATCTGGATTAGCATTTGATGCTATGTTAAAATGTAGTAAAGTTAAATTGAAACTTTTAACAGACATTGATAACAAAAATTTATAGAAAAAGGAATTCGGGGTGGTGTATCGCAATGCTCTAATCGATATGGCAAAGCCAATAACAAGTATATGGGTGAAAAGTATAATTATAATGAACCAGATTCTTACTTAATGTATTTTGATGTGAACAACTTATATGGGGCAGCAATGAGTAAATGTTTACCGTATGCTAATTTTGAATGGTTAACGATAAAGACATATATGAAATTGATTTAATGAACTTAAGTGATGAATCACCTGAGGGTTATATTTTCGAGGTAGACTTTGAGTATTCAAATGAATTACATAATGACCATAAAGATTTACCCTTATGTCCAGAACATTTCATACCACCTCAGTCAAAAATTCCAAAATTAATAGCAAATTTATATAACAAAAAAAACTATGTAATTCATTATCAAAATTTAAAACAGTATAAATTTGGGATTAAAAATAACAAAAATTCATAATGTTCTAAAATTCAAACAAAGCCCATGGTTAAAAACATATATTGATCTAAATACATTTATGAGAGCACAATCAAATAATGAATTCAAAAATAATTTCTATAAATTAATGAATAACGCAGTGTTTGGTAAAACAATGGAAAATGTTCAAAAATATAAGGATATACATTTAGTTACAAAATGGGAGAGTAGATATGACGCAAAATCATATATTTCTAAACCAAATTTTCACAGTTGTACAATATTAGACAATGACTGTATATTAATAGAAATGAGTAAAAAAATATTGTTTTTAATAAACCCATATACGTTGGATTCTATTTTAGACATTTCAAAAAAAATCATATATGACTTTCACTATAATTACATTAAAAAGTATATTAGTAACAATAACAATGTTAAATTATTGTATACTGTTACTGATAGTCTTATTTATTTGTTTAATAATGTAAATATTTATAAAATAATGAAACGTGATATATGTAAATATGATACATCTGATTATCCCCTTAATAATATTTATAATATGCCATTAGTTAACAAAAAATAATTGGTCTTATGAAAGATGAAAACAACGGTAAAATTATGACTGAGTTTATAGGTTTACGATTCAAAATGTTTACATATAAAGTTTTACAAGACAGCAATAATGAAAAAGTTAGTAAAAAAGCAAAGGGAATAACAGGTGCATCATTAAATACCATATCATTTAATGATTATTATAACTGTTTATTTAATAATGAAACTATAAACAGATATCAATATTGTATTAAATCTAAAAAACATGATGTGCACACAGTAAAACAAAATAAGTTAGCATTAAGTTCTTTTGATAACAAACGAATTGTAAATTATTTATATACAAATACATACCCATGGGGTTATAATTTTCAATAAATATTATATTAACATATACAAAATACTTATTACTTACCTCTTCTCTTTATCAATAAATATTATATTAAAATATACCAAATATATATTATTCACCTCTCCTCTTCATCTAATTAAAAAACCTGGTTGGGGCATCAAATTCCAAATTCCAGATTCCGGGCTTTTGCGGGGCGTGGGCGACATTGCAGGTCAAGCGCAATGTACACAAGTCGTCGTCATCGTCATCGTTGTCGTCATCGTTGTCGTCATTGTCGTCATCGTTGTCGTCATCGTCGTCGTCGTGGTCGTCGTCGAAGCCGCCATTGCTGACGCCATCTTTGTGCGGCGGCGGCGGGTACTCGCAAGAGTCATTGCTAATGCCATCTTGCGGCGGTTGCGAGTACTCGCAGCCGCCATTGCTAACGCCATCTTACGGGTACAAAAACAAGTACGTCAAGGGGATGATAATTAAGGGTCGTGCAAAAAGTAATACATTATGGGGTGTTTAAAGTTAAGGGTTGTGCAAGAAGTTATACATTATGAGGTGCTTAAAGTTAAGGGTTGTGCAAGAAGTTATACATTATGGGGTGGTGTTAAGGTTAAGGGTTGTGTAAGAAGTAACACCGGAAACGAAGAATGGTAGACTTGGATGGACACATGCCATCGACTTCGATGTGATGTCACTTCCTGGTCCCATACGATTCCAGCTATACTACTAAAAACTATTTTTCATTGTAATTAATACAAAGTTTACACAAATATATTATGAAATTAATTCTAAACAATTACATATTTGTAAGAAACACATAAATATTTCAGATAATTTTAAATTTATTTATTAAAAATCTCAATTTAAAATACTAAACATAAGTATATTAGTTTATTTGAAAAAATTAATTTTTTTTTTCTCAGTGCACATATTTTATTGCAAATCTATCTATACATAATAATAAAACATAATTTTAATTTGGTGCTATTACATATATTCAATTTTTGTTTATTTATTTTTTTTATTTATTTCTGATACCTTTTTGTTGATAACATAAAGTTTATTTATACTATCCTTTACACTGAGAAAAATGACTGGTTTTTATCAAATAAATATTCATAATTAAAGGGTACTTCATTCATTCAATTATTGCAACCTTGCAAAAATACAATTTAATCTTTAATATGAAATGTATTTTATTCATTCAGTTATATTATTTATTTGACCGTCATTTATTTCATTTAAATATAATTTTATTTTTTCAAATAAACTAATATATTTATGTTTAGTATTTTAAATTAAGATTTTTAATAAATAAATTTATAATTTTCTGAAATATTTATTTGTTTCTTACAAACATGGAATTGGTTAGAATTAATTTCATAATATATTTGTGTAAAATTTATATTAATTGCAATGAAAAATAGTTTTTATTGTATTGTATCAAACAAATAATTATTATTTGTGGCAAATGATATTGTCATTGAGTGAACAATGTTCGATTTGTCAAATGATGATTTTAAGTGAAGTGACTTGTATGGACTTGTTCATTTGTTGTACTAGTACGTTGCATCTTGTTTGTGGTGGTGCTCATTTTTGATAGTGTTCTTTTTCTGGCGATTTGTTTTTCATTCGTGTGCTAAAAAGTAGTGAATATGGGTGACGAAACAGTGAAAATATACTATTTGAGTATGGAGTTTTGGATATTTGCTTTGCATTTTTCAATGTATCTTTTAAGCCAAGGCACATGCATCGGTACCTGTACAGATTGTGTATTTATAATTCAATATATTTTTATTATATGTACATTAATATATTTAAGGATATAATCTACGTTAATAAAAATATAGCGTACGAATAAAGTAAATGTACTAGTTTAAATTGTAGAAATGGGCTTTAGGATCCAGGAGAAATTTATTTAAACGGAGAAAGAATTACGACCGTATAAATTCAGTATTTATATTCTTTCATAATTTATATGCTTATACTTTGTATACAAAGTCTATAAGTCGGTTAAAATAGTCATTTGGCAAATAGAACATTGTTCACTCATTGGAACTATTATTTTGCCACAAATAATATTTATTTGTGACAAATAAAAAATGTAGATTCATACAATAAAAACTATTTTCATTAAAATAAATATAAAGTTTACACAAATATATTACGAAATCAATTCAAAACAATTACATATGTATTTGTAAGAAACAAATATTATTTCAGAAAATTATAAACTTATTTATTAAAAATCTCAATTTAAAATACTAAACATAAATATATTAATTAATTAAGAAAATTAAAGAAATTTAAATGAAATAAACCACGGTCAAATAAATTAATGAATAAAATACATTTCATATTAAAGATTAAATTGTATTTGTTCCAAAACTGAGAAAAAGATATAATTACGTGAACTGTAAATTTATTTGTTACAAATAAATCCTAAGCTTGAATAATTCCAAATATATCTACAATTGAAGCAATGTAATAATTTATTTGAAGCATTTATTTGTCTCAAATAAATATATATTGAGATCAATTATATCTTCTATTTTATGAGAACTATACATTTATTTACGTTAAAAATTATTTTAATTGCGCTAAATTTATTTATTTTTTATTGGATATATAATAATTTATTTGAACCAAATTTACATGCCTTAGATTAAAATTGAAGGAAAATAATTAAATAAAGACATTTAATTTATTCGTACGCCATATTTTTATTAACACACAAATTACATCCATAAGTATATTAATGTACATATAATAAAAAATTATAAAAGTATAATTACACAATTTGTACAGGTACCGATGCATGTGCCTTGGTATAAAAGATACAATGAAAAATGCAAAGCAAATATTCAAAACTCCACTCAAGTAGTATATTTTTCACTATTTCGTCACCCATATTCAGTACTTTTTAGCACACGAATGAAAAACAAATCGCCAGAAATGAACACTATCACAAATGAGCACCACCATAAATAAGATGTAACGTATAACAAATGAACAAGTCCATACAAGTCACTTCACTTAAAATCGTCGTTTGACCAATAGAACATTGTTCACTCAATGTAAATATCATTTTGCTACAAATAATATTTATTTGTGACAAATAAATATAGATAAACACAATAAAACTATTTTTCATTGTAATTAATATAAAGTTCACACAAATATATTATGAATTTAATTCTAAACAATTACATATTTGTAAGAAACAAATAAATATTTCAGAAAATTATAAATTTATTTATTAAAAATCTCAATTTAAAACACTAAACATAAATATATTAGTTTATTTGAGAAAATTAAATTAAATTTAAATGAAATAAATGACGGTAAAAAAATAATATAATTGAATGAATAGAATACATTTCATATTAAAGATTTAAGTGTATTTGTTGCAAGGTTGCAATGAATGAAGTACCCTTTAATTATGAATATTTATTTGCTAAAAAGCAGTGATTTTTCTCAGTGTTTAAAGATTAAATTGTATTTGTTAAAAGGTTGCAATAATTGGATGAATGAAGTAGCCCCTAATTATGAATATTTCTTTGCTGAATACCAGTCATTTATATCAGTGACTGAATAAAACCAAGCCTGAATTTTAAGTTTGAGTGGTGCAAGTGGGCATTAATGTTGTAGAACTAAAACCACAGCGCCGCCATTGGTAGTTCCAGAAGCCAAGCAACAGTGCATGGTTCTCCGCAACAGGAGAAACGATTTTTTTATTCCAAGGTCCAAGGTACTTTACGTTTTTATTAGCAATTGTACTTGGAAGAGCTTTACTGGCTGCTGAAAATATAAAGTTATTAATAGTCTCCAAACTGACATTCAAATTTTCAGAGAGGTTGGCAACTTCAAATGATCCTTGATAAAGGACCCAGTCAGTGAAATCAATTCGTCCTTATGCATACATCTCTGCTTACGGCCGCTTGTATTACCAAGCTGAAAACCGATTTTATTAATAAATAAAGTTACCCTACGATTCCAACAAGTGCGTGTTGGCCAGGATCAACGTCATTATAAGGAAAGTTTAAAAATAATAACAATATCAATATATTTGCTATTAAAACGAAAGAATATTTAATTTTTACAGAAAGCTAATAAAAATTGAAAAGTTATTAATTAAAATGACGGGAAAATTGCATCTGACATGTCAAAATGAGCTACTCGGGATATTATTATCGGGGTAAATTTATTTACTTCAATAAATGTATGTATGTACCCAATATTAATACAATTCTTTAGTTTAGTGAAGTCTGGCGTAGTTGACGTGTTGAGTAATCTTGGCTACTTTGCTTTACTTTTCCTAATTTTGTACTACTGATGATGAGAAATACCTATTTTTTTTTATTAAAATTAATTTTAAGGTTATGGGGTAATTTTATAAGTTTAGTTACAATTTAATCTTAGACTCCTTCTATTATTAATTACAACAATGATGAGTCAATTTATTAAGGGATATACAGTATGATAACCGACATTACATAATCGTGAAGTTATTTTATACATACCGAGTATAACACGTGAAGCAGGCCATAGACGTTTAAATTAGGAAAAAACTGTTTATCCCTGCGAAAAAGTGGCCTATTAATTTTAGGCAATAATGCTTCAAATAATTATTATACAGAATTAAATTCAGCATCCATATAAATACTCATATTTTATTTTGCACGTTTGGACCCAAAAAATCGTACTTAATATTTAAAAAATTATTTATAATGTTAATCATGGAATTGGAACAGAATCACAAACAAATGTAATAACGTTTGATTTGTCAGAAAGAATTCCAAATTAATAATAATAATTTATTTATATAATTAGCATTGTATACTTATTACAAACAGTATGGCAACTATAATATAAAAAAAATTATAAGTAATACCTACACATATCTAATCTGGCTAGAAATGATGATAGTGTGTTGCTCGATTTATTTTTGGCTGGTTGTAATAACTGCGTTTTTAGAGCATCAAAAATTGGGCAGTATAGTAAAATATTGCAATGTGCTACACCATCAGTGTATATTTTCATTCTTTTATTATTATTTTTTTATTAACATCCTTTATTTTTACAATCTGTACATAGTACAATAAGTAAAAGTCGTGTAATATATTATTGTCGTGTAGGTATTCACTCGTTAGCGGATACCTTTACATATTAAATCACTAGGATTATTTGACATGTATTTAGTTAAATTACAATATAATAAATTACATAAATGCAATAATTAATTTATTTAGATTAGAATCTGGTAGGCAAATTGCTTGGTATGAATCGCTTAAGTCTCCTGTTTGCTGATTGGCTCATAAAGTTGGTAGCCAGATTGTTTGGATGTAGATCTATCCGTGTATTAAATTTTGCGCTGTACGCGGTTATAACTTCTTTCACTGTTGGAATTTGTAGGTCCTTTCGAATTATGTTGTTAGTCAGATACCAGGGTGCATCAACTAACGTGCGTAGTACTTTCGATTGAAATCGTTCTAGGATTTCAATGTTGGAGTTTGACGCTGAGCCCCATACTTGAACCCCGTTTGTCCATACTGGTTTTAGTATACATTTATATACTAGTAGTTTATTTTTTTGATAATTTGGATTTTCGACCAATTTTCCAGTAGATTTTGGAAAGAAGAAGTCCTAGTTGTTTACGTTTTTTCTTAGTGTGTTCGCGCCAAGTTTGTCTCCTGTCCAGGTTCATGTCTAAATATTTTACTGTATGTTCTTGCGGCAATTGCTGATTGTTTAGTTACTGGGGGACAAGTCTCTTTTCTTTTAGTGAATGTGATATGTACCAATTTTGTTTCATTTGCTTGAATTCGCCATTTTTTTATCCACTTTTGAGTATCATCAAGGCTGTGTTGTAGTTTTTGAGATGCTGTGTTAGGATCTGCATGTGAAGCTAGTACTGCAGTGTCGTCTGCAAATGTGGCTGTCAGCACATCTTGACTTGTTGGTAGATCTGCAGTGTATGGTGTGTACAGGAGTGATCCTAGCACGCTGCATTGGGGTATACCAGATGTTATCGGGTATAATATTTTGTAGGCGCTTGGTATTTTACATAGAATTTTCTATCTTTTAGGTAAGACTTAGGATGATATAATATTGAATAGGGATTGTTTTCTTTAGTATGAATAGGAGTCCGGTGTGCCAAACTTTGTCAAAGGCTTATGTTATGTCTATAAATACTGCTGAGAAATATCTCTTGTCTTCTAAATTTTGTCTAATGTTGTTTACTACTCTATGCACTTGTTCAATTTTCCACTGATCCAGAAAGTAACTAGTACGCAAAATTGCACTACATAATTGTGTAATAAAAATGAAGCCTTTTGCAGGAAGTTGTTGTAATGTTTTACCTGTTATCAGATCATTTTCGGGAGATTTTTTGGCGTTTAGTTTATATTTGACAGCTTGTTGGATGCCGGAAATTTTAAAGTTTTTTAAAGGCAGTTCTAGTTGATACGGTGAGTGTAGTTACAGTTGGATATTCTCCTCTTCTTCAGGGTCGATCTCTGACGGGTACGGTGTGAACACTTCCGCGAGATGTTCGGCGAAAGCATTTGCCATCTCTTCGTTCCTTTGGGCCATTCACCTAAGTTTGTTCTGATAGGCAAATTTGGTTGAATTGTTTGCTTGAATTTCCTCGTAGCCTTCCAGAGTGAATATTCTGTGGCTTCCATTGGCGTTGGTTGTTCTAGATAACCTTGCACTTTTTAATTTTTGTTTTTTCTAAGTATTTCTTTTAGTTCCTTGGTGGCTCTGTTTAGTCTTCTTTTATTTTCCGCAGTTCTCTCGTTTTGCCGTCTTCTTAATTTTTTTTTTCAGCTATTTTTTGCTTTATAAAAATAGGGCTGTGTTGAGCTCCAAGCTGCTTGTTGAACAACAAGATTCGAATGTTTTACTGCCTCTTCAATGTATTTTTCTGTTTATAGTGGTATCTTTAATTTCAGGTTTTTATCTATTGGTTTTTTTATTAATTAATGTTGGTTTTTCAAGTACTGAGATGCTTATGGTGATTAGGACGAGAAAGTGATCTGAGGAGAAGTAAAGGCAGGATTCAGCTTTGATATTGTCATGAGGAATTCCTTTAGTTATACCGAAGTCAACTAGGTCTGGAATTTTATTTCTATCGGTTGGCCAGTACGTTAGTTTCCCTGTGGAGAGGTTTTAAGGTTTTTGTTATGCATTGCTTTTTTTAATTCTCTACCTTTTGTCGTGATTAATCTAGAGCCCCAAAATGTGTGTTTGGTGTTGTAATCGCCACCTGCAATGAATTGATTACCTAGTGTTTAAAATAATTGTACATATTGTTCTTTGCTTACGGCATGCTTAGGTGGGCTATAGATGGCTGAGATCTTTAAAGGGCCCTTCCAGTCGTCTACAACTATACTGGTGGCCTGTAGGTAGTCTTTGTTATACTTGCAAACTTTATGGTGTCTCATTTTGTTCTTTATAATTATCGCTGTACCACCGTGGGCATTGCCATCAGAGTGTTTGGTGTCATATACTAGGTAGTTTGGAATTCTTAGGTGGCTGCGACTAGTAAAATGGGATTCAGATATTAGCATGATGTCTATGTCGTGATGTATTAAAAATTCTTTCACCTTGTCAGCATGTTGTGTTAGACCATTGGCATTCCATAATGCAAGTTTAATGTTGGTAGCCATTTGTTCATTTTATTAAGCAGGGCAGTTATAAGCTTTAACATGGTTCCCATTTGTTCCATGAGGCCTTTCATCATTATTTTTATTTCTTTCATGTCGTTCATCTGTTGGCTTGGGTTTGGATTCTGCGTTTGATTTTGATTATTAGCGTACTCTGTTTGCGGGATGTTATTATTAGCAAATTGGGCGTATGATGTTCCAGTTGAGCGTATTGATACGTTCTTGAATTTGTTTCTGTATTTCGATTTTTTTGTAGCACTTTTTGTTTTTGCAGTGGGTATTTGCTTCTTTGGATGTCCTTATATATTGTGCATTCTTTGTAGTTGGCAGGATGATTGCCTCCACATAGAAAGCACTTTACATCATCTGACCGCTCTTTCTTCTGGCATTCCGAAGTTTTATGATTTCCGGGACATTTGACGCATGTTGGGCTCATATAGCAAAAGTTTTTAGTATGACCATATCGCTGGTTAAGTGCACTTTGGTATTTCTCTTCTCTGTATTGGTGGTTCAAATTTTATTTGGTGATATTGTAAATATTCTACATTGTATATCTCCTTGTTATTAGGTGCAGGTTTTAATTCTACATAAAACATGTTTAGTAGTACTTTTGTTTTATACTGCATTATATTTCATACGTTGACTACGTCGTGCTCCAATTTTTGTATTTCTGATTTGATGTCTTCCGTTTTGACAGAGTAGTGCATGTTTTTCAGAACAGCTTTAAAATTTCTCTCTTGTCTTGGTTTATATGAATAGAATTCTGTATGCTTTTGTTCTAATGCTTGTGTTGCTATGGAGTATGCTTCTAGGTTTTTAGGTTGAATCCTTACAGTGTTATTTTCTTGGGTTTTGACTATATATTAATCTTTTCCTAATGTTTGCAGTAAGTTTGTTAATGGAAATATGTTACCTACTCCAGCAACATATATTGGTGGTGGTTTGGGAGTTTTTATTGGATTTAGCTGGCTGTTACCTTCTGTGTCTATCTCTTCATCGGGCAGAGGCGAAAAACTATTTTCTGTTGATATGGCTGTTTCGTTTAACCAGTACTATTTATCCATTTTTCTTACTCTTCTCAATACTATGGGGCTAGATCTTCTTCTCTTTCTTTGGTTTTCTACTATTTACCATTCTCCCGGTGAGGGGTGTTGATTTGATGTTGAGAATATTGTTGAGATTGTTGCTGCATTTCTTGTGACGCTAAGTGATGTTCTAGTTGTCTACAACTTGTAAGTTGATTGTGATACACATTCGTTGGTCGCGAAACTTAGTAATTAATTGGTTAATATTAATTTAATAGAATTATTATTATATAATTTGATAGAATTATTATTATACACTGGCTCGAGCAACTATACTAAATTCATCGAAGAAACAGAGTAATAAACGTGTGTGATCTTCACGTGATTTGAGAAAGCGATGCCGCTATTGGCTGAGAAGAAAACAGAAGAAAGTTGGCAAGAGCCGGGTTTACAATACGTAAATTTAATAGGCATTTGCTGACATATAACTTCTGAACAGCTGATATAGTTGCCGTGATTACTCTGTTTCTTCGTTGTGTTTAGTATAGTACCTCCGTTCACTACGAAAATTTGGGAGAGACTATTTATGTCTGTTCTTTTATTATTGGAAATTCGTATTATTAAATCTTATACAAAGGATTCTAAGTTGAGTGTTGTACCCTTTGCATATCATTTTCCCAGTACAGATTAGTAAGTTTGTCAATTATATTAGTCATCTAGTTTTTTAGTATATAATCTTGACTTTCCTATAATCAGGTAGAATCGATCCTATTCAGTATTTCAGATAGTATGGTACACCAGTTATATTTCCGTTTTCTTGTAATACTACCAATGTTGCCAATCCCGAAATCCTAATTATTTAATATAGTGGCCTATTAATTTTAGGCAATAATGCTTCAAATAAATATTATAGATAATTAAATTCAGCATCCATATCAATAATCATATTTTATTTTGCATGTTTAGAACCAAGAAAATCGTATTTAAAATTTAATAAAAGTCTTTATAATGTTAATCATGAAATGAAAACAGAATCACAAACACATGTAATAACACGTTTTATCTGTCACAAAGAATTCCAAATTATTAAATATAATAAATTCTTTGTAACTTTTCTTCTTGTGAATAATTCTCTATTTTTAATAATGATGACTCAAACAGTGCGTTTCTGACAGGTAAAATGTTACTACATTATTTGTTTTAATTCCATTGCTATAAAAAAAACCTAATAAACTCTAAATTCAATTTGCTCGGTTACTAATTGGATGCAAAATTTAATTCTCTACAACTTTCAATTAAAAGATTTTTGTTCAAATTAATATACCACTTTTACTGAAGCAAACTATTTTCCTATGTTAAAGGACCATGGCCCGTTTGCCGCCTATAAGGTATACATATATGTACATATATTTTATATTTCAAGAACCAATTACCGAATTACCACATTCATTTACAAAATCTATTCAGATCATTCAATATTTTTCGACAAATTTCTCATATCTCAAAGCAAAAAATGAATTACATTATTAGGACGTATTGTATTTTTTTCTGAATTATTTTCTTTTATTAGATGTACGTTTAATGAATTTAATATGAGATTAATTAATTATTTTAGTTTTTATCTTTTCTTGTATTTTATAACGTATATAAACTTTTTTTCACATATCTGGAATATTAGAGCCCCTGCAGACTACTGATTTTTGATCGGATATACGTCACGTCAGATGGCCCCATACCCAATATCAATCCAAAACTTCATGAAAAGTTAGTGCAGGGTTTGTGCTGGTTTGTGCTAGAATCTTAAAGTTTGTGCTGTTTATTTGAGCCAATTATGGGAAATCTGGCATGACACTAAGAGTAAATCCCTTTGTTTATAACAATATTTGGATAATAATACAACACGCACTTACTGCTAGGTTTGTGCTGCTCAGATTCAAATTATAAAAGTTTGTGCTGTTTATTTACATCTACTATTAACAATTAAATGGGGAATATGGCATGGCACCAACACAGTAAAAAATAGATGGAATTTTAGTTAAAATTTAACAAATTCGACAGTGTTAAAATTTTAGTGTTAAAAATAACACCATGTTTGTTTATTTGTAACACTAAAACAAAATGTTAAGAAAAAAACTAAAAATACAGTGGCAATTCTTCTGTATTAACACTAAATTTTGTTATTTATTTTTCATGCCATTATTTTTTTATTTACACTATTTTTGTGTCAAATATAATGATTTAACTAAAAATAAAGTTAAATTTACACAGTAATAATGTTAAATGTTTTTAACACAATTCTGTGTTATTTACAATACTGTACGGTGTCATTAGCTACGCAATTTCGTGTTAAACCTATGCGTGTCCCCACAGGTTCGTATATTGTTTACTGCATAGTTAGTAAGTGTTAGGTCTTCAGTGTATAGGTGCTATCTACATGCTAAAATTAGTCTCATTTCTACAACAAAGTATAATATTGTTATATTGTCATGTATGTATGTTATGTCTTTCTATATTATTGTAGTAATAAATTACCTACATATTTGAATTTATACCGCAAGGTAGAACAATGACGATCTTCATAATTTGGTCGGCAGATCATTTAGTAAAAAATTGCAATCAGTAATCCAATTTTAAAAGAGTTACGTACGTAGTTGCGAAAAACTATTATTGAAATTTGAATAAACGATTTGGGCTCTCTGAAACTATATAAAATAGTTTCCAATTGTTTTAAATCAATTGAGGACTACATGAAATTGTATTAATTTATTTCCAACTGATTTTAATTTATTCTGTTTCAGACTGGTTACATAACATCGAACGAAGGCAAATTTTACATCGAACCAGCTGACGAAAACCAAAACTCTTCGGCACAGACATCAGTATTACCACAGATCTCATAACTATAGTTATGAGATCTGTGGTATTACATAGAATGAAATCATCGGACTTGTGTGAGACAAAGTTAACATTTTTTAACTGTAGAGTTACACTCATAAAAATGTATTATAAAATTTTGTCTGTTATTGTATGTAATACATTATGCATTTTTTGTATTGTATAATATATTAATATTGTAACGTTTTTATTTATTTGGGTGCAGTGTAAATATTAGACAATTATTATTAATTAAAATAAAAGTTTATTATAACGATAAATAGATATAAAATATAATTAAAAGATGATAAATATAACAAACACTACGATTAAACAAATATTGAACACTAAGATTATTTATTTAAACAATATATAGCTCACTTATTTATTTATACAACTATATTTATTTATGTTTAGCGCTCGTTGACTATCTGTTTAAATCACCAACTATTTAACACGCAACGATTATTAATATCAGATTGTCCAAAGCCTTTGCTAACAGTGCTTATATACTCCGGCATTTGTATTCGAGAACTTACTAGAACACTATTCTAGAAAAAACTCAAACACAATAGATTACATCAACCGTGTAATTAAGCAGGTTCCGAAAAGTCTGTTGCGTCATCGCTAAAAATAGACACTCGCTCGTCCCTGCGACAGCGGCGGTGACAGAGGCGGCGACGACGGACGCTGCACATTACAATATTATCAAAACAGCGGTTTTTTTACACTGGCATTAGTACTTAAATTAACCCAAAAGTATGTTACTCTATTAACACTTAAATTAGTTAAAATAACACTATATTATTACAGGATACCGTGTTCATTTTTAACATCTAATAATGTTATTAATTTAACACCAAGTATACACTAAATTTTGTTAAAAATGTAACTTATAAATGTAAGAAATTAATATACAACACATTATCTAGTGTTATTAATTTAACATATTTTAGTGTACATCGTTTACACTATTCCGCTGTGTTATATTGACACCAAAATTGGTGTGTCCCAAATGGACCTCAAAATAGTGTTAAGTATGGTGTGACATATTTTACTGTGAGGAGTAAACTACTTTAGTTTAAAACAATATTCGGTTAAAAATAACGTCAATATTTAATGCTAGGTTTATGCTGCTCAGATACAAATTATAAAAGTTTGTGCTATTTATTTACATCTATGATTAACAACTGAAATGGGGAATCTGGCGTGACACAAACACTAAACTCCTTTTGTTTAAAATAATATTCGGGTAAAAATAATGTCCATAGTTAGTGCTGCTCAGATATAAATTATAAAAGTTTGTACTGTTCATTTACATCTATTATTAACAATTGAAGTGGGGAATCTGGCGTAACACTAAGAGTAAACTCATTTTGTTTATAATAATATTTTGATAATAGCATAATCCACAGGTTGTGTTAGGTTTGTGCTGCGCAGAATCAAATTATGAAATTTTGTGCTGTATATTTAAGCTTGTATTAAAAATTGAAATGGAGAATATGGCGTAACATCAAGCGAAAACTCATTTGTTTTATAATAATATCTGAGCAACCATAATATCCACTGTCAATGCTAGGCGTGTATTGCTTAAATACAAATTATAAAAGTTTTTACCGTTTTTACCTATTATTAATAATGAGCCGGTTTCACATTTTTTAAAAAGTATTTTAATTAAAAGAGAGTTTATGCAATACTTTACACTGTAATAAAAAAAATATTAATTTTTGTCAATTTTTTAAATAATAATATAAAATATTGGCGCCGGAAATAGTTATGAGAAACAACCTCCTACTTTTATGATGTCAAATTACAGACAGCACGTCATTCATAGCCAATAGGAAAACAGTTTGTCCATCACCGACGTTATTAATTTAAATTAAAGTAGGCGATAGTTGGTCATATATTGCGGGCTTATTCTGTAACTCAGTCTTTAATTGTTTAAGACTAATATGTCTTAAATGAGAGGACTTGGAAAATGTTAACCCCTTTGAGGTAGCAACCCGCTGCACATGGGAATAGAACGGGTAACCTGCCCTGACTCTATTTAAATAAGTCAATAAATAAATAGAAATAACTGTTTCTGTTACTTGAAAAAATTAGTTATATATTTTCTACGTGTTTATGTTTAATTTTACAATTGTTTGAAATATCTATAGTATCTTAAACTATTTATTAACATTAATATACGACTGCAACTAGCTTCACGTCGAGTGCGCGCGCGACCCCCCCTCCAAGCGCACTCCATCTACAGTATTGATCGACCGCGGAAAGCTCAGAGTGTGTCTAGCTAGCATACGGGAAAGACGTGTAGCATCGTCGTTCGCGAGAGTGGGTTTTCCACCATGTTGCATAAACTTTCGGATTTTCATAAGGTCAGCAAAGTAATTTGTTGTTTAATTATCGTTCGCGTAGCTTGATTAGCCTAGCACGACTAATTCAAGGAGTTATCGTTCGGTTTTCATTTCATTTTGTACTTTATAGTCCGTGAATACTTTACGGCGCCATTTTATGCAGCCAACAGACACACCTCGGGAATCAATTGTAAAACCGGATTATACAATTTGATTTCTCACGGGAACTCGTGTTGTTAGGGATTTGATTCATATTTCCTTGGGTGAAATTATTATTTCTTTGTAAACCTGTTTTCACGCTCACGTTCGAGTGACGTCATCCACAGCACACCTGCTGTTGTTGCCGCATAGGTACAGCCAATGCAATAAGTTTTGCATTCTAGTTGGTTATTATTAAGTTCATTTAGGGTTCTTAATATTGTTTAACTAAATTTGTTTGGTCATACACTTATTAAATGATTTAGTTAATTTCTACAAATATCGTATTTGTTCTATCTTTGGTTTATTATAGTTTATGTCACTTGTATTCAATACGCTATCACATATCTCTCAGAATTGTTTTTCAGTTGTTTGTTATTTTGTTGCAATTATACTTAGCACGTTTGTTAGTTCGTAAAACTAGCTGGTCCTTCGTTCGTCGTTAATTAGTACGTTTAACAAATTAATATTATCCCATGTATTGGCCATGTCCAGTGATGTGAACCAGCTATCGAAGGTTGTAATTAATTTGGTTTACATATAGTTTTGCTTTGTTCATTGAATTTAACATCAAACACATTGTTGGTGTTTCTAGGCCGGATTCGCTGATCTAGAGACATCACATTTGGCCTTGCGAGCAGGATCAAAACATTTGGTCCTTCTAGGCCGGATTCGCTGGTTTAGGGATTGAATATTTGGTCCTTCGAGCCACTAGGTCCTTAATATTTGGTCCTTCGCACCGGAGGGACGTAACATTTAGTCCTTCGCACCGGAGGGACGTAACATTAATTTTTAACGACTGGTTAAAAATTGTATCCAATAGATATTGATTTGACAACAAAAAATCAAATCTAATTTTTTGTTATATATCAACATACTTGATTGGTTAAAAATTATAACCGGTCGTTAAAAATTAACTACAGAATAGGCTCGTAAAGCTGTGTACTTTGACGTCATATTCCGATCAAGTAACTTTTTCAAAATATTACACCAATTTTAATAATGAATTGTAAAAAATGTAATGTAATGAATATTTGGTGATACTCTCAAATTTGAGGCTATTTATTGAACAACATTTTTGTAAAATTTTATACTTAGAGGCATATAAATTTTTATATTAACAATTCTAGGAATTGAGAAACCTGACGGGACACTAACATCAAACTTTTTTTTGTTTATATGAAAATCTGGCTAAAAATACCACCCACAGTTAGTAGTGGATATTAAACTTTCTGAGAGACAGAAAACAATGTTATCCTAAAGTGGAATAATTATCATAGCACATCCAATGTCTCCTCCAGTCTAATTAAAACTAATATAGGAGTAACACAAGACAGTGTCCTTGCTCCTACCCTATTCAATTTATATGTGAATGATTTATAAGATATTTTCACTGAAGAGTGTCAGGGCACAATTTACACAGATGTTACATATATAACCATATCTAACTGCTCTAACACGAATATTCAGGCAATTTGTACTGGAAATCTAAAAAACCTTAGACAATGGTGTAGTATCTAAATATATCAAAAACAGAATTCATAAGATATCGAACGTATCAAAATAAAATTAATCTCAACATAAATATCAGCGATGATAATTATCATATGTAAGGAGAGTGACTCGCAGTAAGTTCTTAGGTATAATATTATACGAAAATTTAAAGGGCAACTCACACCTAGAATCATAATCAAACTAAATATAAGCTATCGAAGAAAACATCTGTCTTTGATACTAATCACATTATTTGATTTTATAAAGCACACGGAATCTGTATCTGTGCATCATCCTCTACCTTGCGTATACCACTTCTGTTACAAAAGAAAATTATTAGAATCACTGCAGGTGTTCCGCGGCATATTAGTTGCAGAAGCTTATTTAAATTACATAATGTTCGCACTGTCTTTGGTAATTTTATCATAAAATATCAATCTTTGTATACAAAAATAAATTTAATATAGAAATCACATGTAACACTAGGAACAAAGAATTAATTATCATAAGAAAATGCAGATTACAAACAGCAAAAAATTCACCGCAAATACTGGGTCCTCAGAGCTTCAATCATCTGTCAAATAACATAAAAAATTGTGAAAACTTTGCTTCCTTTCAAAAAAATATTAAAGATTTTTGTATAAACCATGTATTTTATAATCTTGACGAATTCTTTGAACACTCATGGTGACATACTTTGTAACATGCTATCTATGTATTAAATTGACGACATTTATACTGTAATAATTATAGTCTCTGAAAATAAATTATTATTATTATTATTATTATTATTATTGTTATTATTATTATTATTATTATTATTATTATTATTATTATTATTATTATTATTATTATTATTTAAATAAACAACATTAACTTTAAGATTCCAGCACAAAGTTTTATAATTTGTATCTGAGCAGCACAAACCCAACACTAACTATGGACGATATAATTACCCGAATATTGTTTTAAACAAAAGGAGTTTACTCTTGGTGTCACGCCAGATTCCCCATTTCAATTGTTAATAATAGATGTAAATAAACAGTATAAACTTTTATAATTTGTATCTGCGCCGCACAAATCTAGCACTAACTGTGGATGCTATTTTATCCCGAATATTGTTTTAAACAAAAGGATTTTAGTCTTTGTGTCACGCCAGATTCCCCATTTCAATTGTTATTAATAGTTGTAAATAAACAGTATAAATTTTTATAATTTGTATCTGAGCAGCATAACCCTAGCAGTAACTATAGATGTTACTGTTACCCGAATATTGTTTTAAACAAAAGGAGTATACTCTTGGTTTCACCGCAGATTCCCCACTTTAATTGTTAATAGTAGATGTAAATAAACAGCAAACTTTTCTAATTTGAATTTGAGCAGCACATACCTATCACTAACTGCGTGTTGTCTTATTATCCAAATATTGTTATAAACAAAGTGGGTTTACTCTTAGTGTCACGCCAGATTCCCCATTCCAATTGTTAATAATTGGCGCAAATAAACAGCACGAACTTTAAGATTTTAGCACAAACCAGCACAAACCTAGCACTAACTTCTCATGAAGTTTTAGATTGATATTGGGTATGGGGCCATCTGACGTGACGTACATTTTGTTCGGCCGACAGTTTAATCGATTGCTTAATTACAATGACGACTATACTCGTATAGTGATTCCGAATCGTTGGGTGTGCGCACTCACTATAGTCTTCATAGTAATTAAACAATCGATTAAACTGTTGGCCGATCAAAAATTGATAGTCTGCGGGGGCTCTTATTCTTTTATGGAGATATTCTCAATGAGAGTGAGAAATACATAAAATATAATTTATTACTACATTTATTTTTAATTAATTGTTTAAAAATTAGCTCTATCGATATCACACGTGATGGAGCGAATATATGCGTAAGATAACCATGATATTTTTTTTGTGGTTATTCAAGAAATGGCAAAGAAGCTTACGTCACTAACGAGGTAAAATTTAATAAATTACAATCTAGCCTAATTTGAGGAAAATGTAATATATCGTAATATATATATATATATATATATATATATATATATATATATATATATATATATATATATATATATTGTGACGTACCTACCCCTGTGTTGGGTTTGCTGTTACTGCTTTCGGGCGCCATTCTGTGAACTGTCTGTTTTAGGGGTAGTTTAGGATTGCGGATAGCTAGTCGGAGGTCCAGGATTATTATTTATAAATGATTATGAAATTTGTAAAACTTTAACATTTTATTAACACACACCAAATGTACAAACATGTAACTAGAATAAAAATAAATGTCTTAGAAATCTGTCGGTTTGATTTTAACTTGATATATCTTACTATGCTTGACTGGAATCCTGTCTCTGAGATGACACTCTCGCTCGGTTTCAGCGACTATCTCGCTGAGGGCAGTTTGCGATGCGCGTGTCGTTGAGTTCTAGACTACAGAAACTGCAGGTAGACTGGTCCTCTTGTATAGCCGAAGCAGCTATCCCAAGAAGTGACTTCTTAGCCGATGCAGCTATTGTAAGAAGTGACTTCTGAAGCTCCGCGAGTGGTATTTATACCCAGATTTGGTCAGCTTCGGTTGAAATTTGCGCGTTAAGAAGAGGGAGATGTTACCGGCCATCTGATTGGTGCAGAGGCGGAGTAGTGTCGCGATGTCTGATTGGCTGATGGCCGGGGTTCGTAAAATATTTATTTCAGGGTTTTAAAATACAAACAAAAATAATAAATTTCCAGTGTTTTTGTGGAAGTTATCATCAGGTAAAATTAAACAATACAAATAGCACATGAATACAATAAATATAATAAATATATTTCAGTTTGCCTGTGGTTTGCCTTGAAGTTAGCGGCTGATCGTAGCGCCAACATCGCTCAGCTGTTCTTGCGGTTGTCAAAGGGATTTCCCTGGTAGTTTTCTCCAAGTTTGGTGTAGGGAATTGTGTCCTTAAGGCTCCTATTGTTGTCCAGACAGTTAGGCCCGGCCCCTGGATTATGGGTATGCCGGTTGGCAGTAGTTGTACATCCTCACTTATAACCTGTAAGTTTTCTAAGCGTATATTGATGAAAAACATGACTTCCATCCCGTTTTCCTAGCAAAACTTCAAGAAAAGTGTCGAACGATGTTCTCTGCCCTGAATGCAAAGCCCATGGACCGGTTAGGAAGAGTGGAGATTACTGGGAAGCCTGTGAACTTGGAGGTTTTGACCAACTCGTATCTATGAAGAACTATGGCTCTGTGTGTCGTCTTTTGCCGGGAAATTTAAAGAAAATTGACGAATATATGTGACTTCGTCACATCTCCGTCTTTCCTGGGCTAAAAAAAACAAAAAAAAAAGAATGTAAGTACCATATCTTCTTTTTTTTTCTTCGGAGAGCCGGGAACGCTGAATTGAGTCCACCTCGCCTAGACGGAGACCTCGTCCTGTCACGGGACCAGAGCGTTGGTTCATGGAGGCAGCTGCGCCTGTCTGGGAACGCCACTCGTGTCGGATTACCGGCCCGGCCCAGAACCTGGTTCTGGATTCTCGGAGCCGGCCGGCGGCTTGATCACGCAGCGACTAAGATAGGCCGATCAACTGCTCCACAAACTGTCCTGGGCACGATGGGGCGATTGGTCGTCGTCGGAGGCGGGGATGTTTCCAGAGCCAGCCAGAACGTTTGGCGACTTGGTGACGTCGCAGGAGATAACCGTTTGTCCTGGCTGCTTCGGGATTCAACGCCCTCATGGTCGGGGTTTTTGTTCACGAGTTCTACTGATGGTTTGCGGTGGTACTTGTAGCTGTTGCTATGGCCGTTGTCTGTGCTATTACTGTGGTGTACGTGGTCGTTACTGACTGGTACTGTGGCTGTTACTGACTTACTGTGGCCACTACTTACTGTTGCTGTGGCCGTTACTGAATTACTATGGCCGATACTGACTGTTACTGTGGTCGTTACTGATTTACTGTGGCCATGACTGATTTACTGTGGCCGTTACTGACTGTTACTGTGACTGTTACTGTGACCGTTACTGATTGTTACTGAGGCCGTTACTGACTGTTACTGTGGCCGTTACTGACTGTGCTGAGGCCGTTACTGACTGTTCCTGAGGCCGTTACTGACTGTTACTGTGGCCGTTACTGATTTACTGTCGCCGTTACTGATTTACTGTGGCCGTTACTGACTATTACTGTGGCCGTTACTGATTGTTACTGAGGCCGTTACTGACTGACTGTGGCCGTACTGACTGTTACTGTGGCCGTTACTGACTGTTACTGTGGCCGTTACTGATTTACTGTGGCCGTTACTGACTGTTACTGTGGCCGTTACTGACTGTTACTGAGACCGTTACTGACTATTGCTGAGGCCGTTACTGATTGTTACTGAGGCCGTTTCTGACTGTTACTGTGGCCGTTACTGATTTACTGTGGCCATGACTGATTTACTGTGCCCCTTACTGACTGTTACTGTGACCGTTACTGATTGTTACTGAGGCCGTTACTGACTGTTACTGTAGCCGTTACTGACTGTGGCCGTTACTGATTGTTACTGAGGCCGTTACTGACTGTTACTGTGGCCGTTACTGACTGTGGCCGTTACTGACTGTGGCCGTTACTGACTGTGGCCGTTACTGGTTGTTACTGAGGCCGTTACTGTCTGTTACTGAGGCCGTTACTGACTGTTGCTGATTGAGCCTGTGGCGGTTACTGTGGAAATGGCATCACTCGTGTCGGTTGCCGACTCGACTTCAAAGCCAGCCGACGTAGTGAGCACGCAGTGATGGCCGCTGTCGGAACCGTCTTTCCTCATACCTGTCTCTGCTGTTTCAGGTCCTTGGTCAGTTGCTCTCTGACGTCCGTGTTTGGTGCCTGGTTGACGTCCTTGTTTTGTTGCCGTTGACGCCTGAGTTCTGTTGCGGTGGTGGGCGGCATCGCTCGTGCCTGTTTGTCGACCCGACCCAAAATTTGTTTTCGGATTCTCGGAGGCCGGCCGACGGAGTGAACACGCAGCAGATGACCGCAATCGGGACTGTTTCTAGTGTCGGAGCTGTGTAGCGTCCCGGTTCTGTTACTGTGACCGCTGTCGGAGCTGTTTAGCGATCCTGTTCTGTAGCTGTCTGATGTCCTGTGTCTGTGGCCGCTGTCGGGAGTGTGTTTAGTCCCTGTTCGGGCGCCATTTTGTGTCTGTGGCCGCTGTCGGGAGTGTGTTTAGTCCCTGTTCGGGCGCCATTTTGTGAACTGTCTGTTTTAGGGGTAGTTTAGGATTGCGGATAGCTAGTCGGAGGTCCAGGATTATTATTTATAAATGATTATGAAATTTGTAAAACTTCAACATTTTATTAACACACACCAAATGTACAAACATGTAACTAGAATAAAAATAAATGTCTTAGAAATCTGTCGGTTTGATTTTAACTTGATATATCTTACTATGCTTGACTGGAATCCTGTCTCTGAGATGACACTCTCGCTCGGTTTCAGCGACTATCTCGCTGAGGGCAGTTTGCGATGCGCGTGTCGTTGAGTTCTAGACTACAGAAACTGCAGGTAGACTGGTCCTCTTGTATAGCCGAAGCAGCTATCCCAAGAAGTGACTTCTTAGCCGATGCAGCTATTGTAAGAAGTGACTTCTGAAGCTCCGCGAGTGGTATTTATACCCAGATTTGGTCAGCTTCGGTTGAAATTTGCGCGTTAAGAAGAGGGAGATGTTACCGGCCATCTGATTGGTGCAGAGGCGGAGTAGTGTCGCGATGTCTGATTGGCTGATGGCCGGGGTTCGTAAAATATTTATTTCAGGGTTTTAAAATACAAACAAAAATAATAAATTTCCAGTGTTTTTGTGGAAGTTATCATCAGGTAAAATTAAACAATACAAATAGCACATGAATACAATAAATATAATAAATATATTTCAGTTTGCCTGTGGTTTGCCTTGAAGTTAGCGGCTGATCGTAGCGCCAACATCGCTCAGCTGTTCTTGCGGTTGTCAAAGGGATTTCCCTGGTAGTTTTCTCCAAGTTTGGTGTAGGGAATTGTGTCCTTAAGGCTCCTATTGTTGTCCAGACAGTTAGGCCCGGCCCGTGGATTATGGGTATGCCGGTTGGCAGTAGTTGTACATCCTCACTTATAACCTGTAAGTTTTCTAAGCGTATATTGATGAAAAACATGTCTTCCATCCCGTTTTCTTAGCAAAACTTCAAGAAAAGTGTCGAACGATGTTCTCCGCCCTGAATGCAAAGCCCATGGACCGGTTAGGAGGAGTGGAGATTACTGGGAAGCCTGTGAACTTGGAGGTTTTGACCAACTCGTGTCTATGAAGAACTATGGCTCTGTGTGTCGTCTTTTGCCGGGAAATTTAAAGAAAATTGGCGAATATATGTGACTTCGTCACATCATATATATATATATATATATATATATATATATATATATATATATATATATATATATATTACAAATAACATGAGGAAGTTAGCGCCCATTGGCGCTTCCTTCAATATTTACATACAATTATATTTTAATTATATCTGTTTGGTAGGTCTAGTGGGTTATGTCGTTTAAGCCTGTTGGTTTCCGTAGCTCTGTCTAGTAGATTTGTTGCACGCGGGTTTGGATGAATTTCAAGACGTCGGATATATTTTTCACTGTAATTCTTGACTTCTTCTTTGACAGTTTTTAGATTTAAGTCATTATATATGGTAGTATTTCTCACATACCAGGGGGCGTTGAGTATCGTTCTCAGGGTTTTGGTTTCAAATCTTTCAATTATTTTAATATTCGAATTACTGGCGGAACCCCAGAGTTGAACACCATATGTCCATATTGGCTTTAATATTGCTTTATAGTTTAAAAGCTTATTCTCAATTGAGAGCTTAGAGTTTCGGCCCAGTAACCAGTACAGCTGTTTCGCTTTTATATTAAGTTGCTTTCTTTTCGTTTTAATATGATTGGTCCATATTAATCGTCTGTCCAGATGTAGCCCTAAATATTTGACTTCTCTAACTTGTGACAATGGTTGGTTATTTAATGTGACTGTTGGGCATGTATCTCTTCGATTTGTGAAGGTGATGTGAACTGATTTTGTTGCGTTGGCTTTGATTTTCCACTTTTTTAGCCACTCTTCTATTTCATGTAGATGTGTCTGCAGTATAATTGAGGCTGTTTGTGGATCGTCGTGTGAGGCTAATACAGCTGTATCGTCTGCGAAGGTGGCGGTCATAACGAGTGGTGATATTGGAAGGTCGGCTGTGAATAAGAGATAAAGTATCGGCCCCAACACACTGCCTTGGGGAACACCTGATTCAATGGGAATTAATTCTGAATATTCATCATGGAATTTAATTTGAAAGTATCTCTCAGTCAGGTAAGATGTTAAAAGCTGATAGTAACTGCTAGGTAGACATTTCTTTATTTTATAAAGTAGGCCTTCGTGCCATACCTTATCGAACGCTTGTGTCACGTCTAAGAAAGCTGCAGAGTAATATCTTTTTTCTTCTAAATCGCTTCTGATTTTACTTACTATACGATGGATTTGTTCAGTTGTCGCATGATATTTTCTAAAACCGTACTGGTAATCAGGAACCAGGTTATCTTCTTCTAAAATAGGTGTTAGTTTTTCTAGCAATATTTTTTCGAATACCTTCGATAATATTGGAAGTAGGCTGATTAGTCGGTACGATGTAGTATTTTCTGGTGGTTTTCCCGGCTTCAGTATCAGTATAATTTGGGCGACTTTCCATTGTGATAGAAAGTAATTCAAACTAATTATTGCGTTGAATATAAATTTTATTAGTTTTATTGCTTTCTCTGGTAATTCTTTAAGAATTTTACCAGTAATGAGTTCATAGCCTGGAGCTTTTCTTGGATGTAGGGTTTTTATGGTTTGTTCAATTTCATGAGTTTCAATTTTTTTAATAGGTAGTGATAATTGGTCAGCACTTTTCAGGAATTGTTGTACTTCTTGTTCTTCGGGTGTGTTGATATTTATTTGGAATGGTTTAAATACCTCTTTTAGGTGTTTTGCAAATAATTCGCATTTCTCCTTGTCATTTCTTGCCCAACTATTATCTTGCTTCCTTAATGGGGGAATTCTTTGTACTGGTCGTTTTAAGTGTTTGGTTGTTTTCCATAATGAGTAGTCTGTGGATGGAGTATTTGATAGGTTACTAAGGTATTCTTCGATATTAGAGTTTCTCCATTCCTTTAGTAAATTTTTCAACTCCCTTTCGGCTCTATTGAGTCTGTTTTTATCTAATGGACAATGAGTATGTTGCCATCTTTTTCGTAGGTGCCGTTTTTCTTTTATAGCTTCTCTGATTGAGTTTGGTACGAATGTTTCTTTATTCTTTTCAGTCTGGGTTGGTGTTGCTTCCCAAGCTGCTCGTTGGATGACTTGGTTTAGGTGTTCGATCCCATCATCAATGTCTTTTTGTTGTTTTAGTGGTAACTTGAGGTTTATATTCTTATCAATTAGTTCTCTGAAATAGTTCCAATCTGTGAGTTTATTATGAAGTGTCGGGGGTTTTGGTTTTGTAATTATATTGACGTTGAATTCAAATAAGACAGGTGTGTGGTCGGATGATAGGTCCAGGCTAGATTTGACTTGTAGTTTATTTGATGGGATATTTTTAGTGATGTAGAAATCTAACAGGTCTGGTATTTTGTTTACATCTGTGGGCCAGTAAGTTGGTTGTCCGGTGGACTGAAATGAGAGGTTATTGCTTTGTATTGTTTTTAGTAGTTCTTGTCCTCGAGGTGTAATTAGTCGAGAACCCCACATAGTGTGCTTAGCATTATAGTCACCACCTAATATGTATTTATTGCCAAGTGTATTTAGGAAGTCTTGAAAATGTTCCATTTTGATGTTGTGTCTTGGAGGACAATATATTGCGGACAAGGTGAACGGACCTATCCATCCTTCAATTCGCACAGTAGTTGCCTGAAGGTGATCCATTGTATATTCTGGAAGTGGGTAGTGTTTTAAATTGTTTTTTATAATAATTGCTGTTCCCCCATGTGCTGTGCCATCGGGGTGTTGTGAATCGTATATTGTGTATTGTGGTATTTTTAAATATGTTTTGTTTGTGAAGTGTGTTTTTGAGATTAGCATGATGTCAATGTTGTTTTCTTTAAGAAATAGTTTCAACTCTTGGCTATGTTTGGCCAAGCCATTAGCATTCCATAATACTATTTTTAAGTTTTGCTGCATTATGGAAGTTTGGCGATTAGCGTTGTAAGAAGGTTGAGAATGGTATCCATTCTTCCCATTAATTGAACCATCATCTGTTCGAGTTTATTTGTTGTTTGTTGTGTTGAATTCGTCGGGATTTGTTGTTGAACTGTTTGTGAAAAGGTGATGTCTGGATTTATTTCTTTATGCATTGTAGCTGTTTTTTCTAGTTTAGTCCTTTCTCGTTGTTGCGGATATTTCCTCTTGTATATTTCTTTATACACAGTACAACCTTTGTCGTTTGCTGGGTGATTTCCGTCGCATAATACGCATTTTACAGGTGCGTTTTCGTCTTTATTACAGTCTTTCGTTATATGGTTTTCACCACATTTGACACAGCGTCCTTGCCTTCTGCAATACGTTTTGATATGCCCGTATCTCTGGCATCTGGCGCACTGAGGAATTTCTTTTTTCGATCTTGGTGGTTCAATAGTAACTTTAGTATAATGTAGGAATTCAATGTCATATATTGATTTGTTATTTGGATTTTGCTCCAGTTCTACTATAAAAATTGGCAAAGGATATTTTCCAATTCTGTGTTTTATGTTATGGATATTTTTAACTTTATGTCCTTTTGCTTCAATTTCATTGCTTAGTTCGCTTACATTTGTTGTAGGATGAAGATTTTTAATAAACACGCGAAATGAGCGTTAATCTTTCAGCTGGTATGTATGAAGTTGTACATTGTTTTCTGATAATTTGTCAAAAAAAATTTATAACTTCCACTGTTTTTTGGTTGAATTTTTATTTGGTTGTTTGCTAATGTTTTTAGAAAATAATTATCTTTCGCTACCTCATCTACAAGGTTTTTTAGAGGGTAAATATTCTGGATGTCTGGTATAAATATTGGTGGTGACTTTGGAGTTTTTGTATTTTCGGTGTTTTGCTGTTCATTTTCAGTATTATTGCTGAGAGTTTGAAAGCGATTCTGCGTCAGTATTTGCTGAGTTTGTTGGGTGGCATTTGGAGTGATTTTTGGTCTTACTCTTCTTGTTTCATGTGTATCGGTGTTATTTTTTTTAGTTTTCCTAGTTGGACTTACGGTTTGCCATTCTGGTGTTTGAGATTGAGATGTACTCATTTTGTGCAAGCACTTCGGCCATAGGCCTTTGTGCAGAGCACGTAGCACTTTGATTTACACTTATTTATTTTATTTGTGTTTTAATAATTAATTTAATTAAATTAAATTAATAGGTTTATGATGATGTAAAATTTTTGAGGTATTAATTATCGAACTGCCAGGAGCACTGTGGTGATTATACGTCCGTTCTCTACGAGAGTCGGAAGTCGAATTCCTCTAATAAAATATAATAATAAAAATATTAATATGAACTATTCCCCATTGAGATGCATTTCTTTATGTACAGGTGGAACAAATTGGAGTTCCTTATATGAAAAACCTTTTTATTATTCACGTTACTTCAATTGAAGTAGATGTTAAGAACAATTTTTTTGAGAAAAATTTAATAGTTTCCACAGTGATTTTTGACGTCTTTTGTTTTTGAGCTACTGGCTAAAACTTGATTTTCAATTAATTTATACCTTATATTTATAATTTATTATTTATCTTTAAAACAAGAGTATGTAGGCTTGTTATACATTATTTTCAGCATATGTTTACATTTTAATAAATATTATATTTGTGTCAAGATATATTAAATTTTGAAAAAGTCTAACTACACCGCGTTATTCTATTCATAATAAAAACCATATAGCGAGATATAAGATATTTTCAAAATAAGCGTAAAAAGTTTTATCAATTTGTTCAAAAACAAAAGACCATCAAAATTTTCCGTGGAGACTACTAAAATTGTCTCATAAATTAGGCTCATCATCAATTTTCTGTGGCGTGCATAACAACGCGCAGTTTTTCATATAGGTACATAAGGAACCCGAATTTGTTCCATCCTGTACACGGTGTCCGTCTATAAATAACCAGCAAATATCTGGCTTAATAATACTTTTATCGATCTCATCTATACATATACCATAAATTATAGTATGTTACCTCTATATAGGATGAGTCTGGAAAGAAGACCCACCCTCCTTTAACTTTTTTATTATTACAATTATAACAATTTGATAGTATGTTAGTATTTTTATTATAAATAATAGAAAAAAATGGCTCATATAAAAGTTTTATTGATTTAAATATACTATTTGATGGCACATGTAGTTTTTTATGAAGTCAGGTTTACAAGCTACGACTATCAACTTTGATTTTCTAAAGCAACCTATAACTATTTAACTAAAATATGAACCGCCATTTTTTCTCTTTTTAACAATGTATTAGTTTTTATGAATGTAATTGAAAAAATTCGAGAAAAATAAGAATTGAGAAATATTATTTATTCAAATATTCTAGTAATTTCAGTAATAAAAACAACTTAAAACAATGTTGTTTTAGCTGGTTAAGTTATATAACATTGTTACATTTTGTTTATTTTCACATAGCAACCTAGAATATTTGAATAAAAATTACTTCTCAATTCTTATTTTCCTCGAATTTTTTCAATTACATTAATCAAAAATTAATACGTAGTTGAAAAGAAAAAAATGGTAACTTATATTTTAGTTCAATAAAAATAAATTGCTATTTAAAAAATAAAAGTTGATAGTCGTATCTTGTAAACCTGACGTATCTTCCAAAACTCACCCTGTATAATTTCAGAAGTAGTTCAATATATTTTTAAGTAAATGATAACTTTTAATTTTCAAATGCAACATTCTATTGTAATTACTAGTATTGTAATTACGATTACGTCTAGCACATTAATTAAAAATAGTTACATGACATCCTGGGCGTTATTTGACACCCTGGGGCACGAGACAACTAGCCAACGGATATGGGCAGTTAGAAGTCGCACCTTGAAGTGAACGGTCGTGTAGAATATTTCCTTTAACTTGCTATTGTCTATTTACGTACGAATACTTTAACTGTTATGTATAATTGAGAATATTAATTATTTTTTTGTGGATTAAACGGTGTTTTATTTATTGAAAGAGGAGCTTACATTATATTCAAATTTTAAAAAGTATTTGCTATTGCTACCCAATTGTATAAAAACAATCATATTTTTATTAAAAAAATACATTAGTGAGTGATTAAATTCTTACATTGTTACTAAATGCAGAAGACTTTGCAATTCATTACACGATTACAGCCTACAAATTTGAAGAAAAGTAATTAATTAATGAAATATACAAATTCATGTCCATCTCCTTAAATACGATATTTAAATATTACACCTATTATTCAATCAAATGATATTATTAGAATATGTCATTCAAAAAATTATATTTTTTTAATATTACATAAATGAATGGGTATATATTACGATGGCAAATTATATGTACTTTTCAAATGTGAATAAATAACGTACATATATACAATAGCATGTCCCATTTGAAAATTAAAAGGTGCTGTCAAATACTCAAAAAATAGTATACTACTACCGAAATTATGTGGAAGCGTCAATTAGATACTATACTATGTGTATATTATAAATATAGTTCAAAACCACTAAAATTAATAATAAGCGAGATATTTGTTGGTTTATTTATAGACGAGCACTCCGTACAGCTAAATATTTCATTAACTACTTCCACACGTATTAAATACGTAATATTGGTTATCTTTAATTGTAGTGCAGTGTCTATTGAAATTTATTAGATTTTATAAATGTGTGAATTTGAAATAACGGCATTTTGAGTACGTTTCCTGATTTATGAAAGGCTTTGTAATTATTTTTGACAGTTGCATTCTTAGTCACATCCAACACTTTTACAAAATTCAAATTAATAAAGTTAGTTAACTAATTACGAAGCATAATATCACAAGCAATATTTACAGCCAGGAATGTCGTAAATATAGGAACCTTGTATGCCGGGTGGCGCCCGAAGTCCGAAATACATTAACATGGCAAAGCAATTTTCTTTGCGCGTTGCTTCCCAAATTATTTTAGAAAAAAATACATCAAATATAATTTGTAGATTTTAAAATTCTGCATTTGAATCAATAACCAAATTAATTTTGCATTCTTTGTAATAGCAGAAATTAGGTATGAAAATATCGAAAATCTCCTTAAAAATAGTGATAGCCAAGGGATCAAAACAAAAAGCTTAAACATGTAACTTTTAATATGTCGCAAAATTTAATTTACTATTTTTGTTAATAAAATTAGCATAACGTAAAATTCTTAAAATAAAAAAAAATCATATATTTAAGCTTTTTGTTTTAATTCCATGGTTGTCACTCTTTTCGAAGTGATTTTCAACATTTTCATACCTAATTTCCGGCGTTACAAAGCATGCAAAATTAAGTTTGTTTATTAATTCAAATGAAGAATTTTATGATCTACGACTTATATTTGAAGTATTATTTTTTCTAAAATAATTTAAGAAACAACGTGCAAGGAAACCTGCTTTCCCATGATAAATGCCTATGTTACGGATTTCGAGCGCCACTTGGTATAGACAATATAAATATAATTTAAAATTCTTGAAAATTGATATACTTATTTTTTTCCAAAAATTAACATATGAATGGACTCTGGGCCACATTACTATGCAACTAAGAAAACCTATGTACGAAGTATTTTTACAAACAAATAAACCTATACAAATTTATTTTCAAACATCAATACAATATCAAAGAAGATGCACATCAGAAAGTTTTTAAATCTTATTACGTATTAACGGTGCCGTTAACTTCGACGAAACTTTCGCTTGCATGCAACTTCACAGCAAATAAATTTCAATAAGCGGCGCAAAAATTTTGTACACTAGCTACTGCAAGCACCCACTTTTTTGGGGCCCCCAAAATTTAATCGAAAATTTACGAAAGTAATTAGAATATTTATGTGCATATATTATTATTTTTCGTATTATATCACAATAGTTGGTACCATGGACCTGCGCTGCGTAACAGTCACATTTATAACAATTAATTTTCTTGTTAATTGATCCTAGCCTTATGATATAACGCAATACCAAATTTTTCATTTTGTTTCCATGAACAGACCTGTTAAACTGCCCTATATCATACATATTTAAATAATTGAAATTAGTAAAAATTCTTTATACCGGGTGGTGGCGGTTAGCGGTAAATATATGTAGGTATTTAACATACAGGATGTTGACGGCCAGGTGCGAACATAGGGATTTAATATGAGATTTTTGTTTTATGCGATTTCCTGCTCTCGTATTCATTTTACGACAAAACCTGAAGGGTATAAAGTTGTTCAGAACAAAATGTTGCATACAAAACTGTTTCTGCATTTTTTATTACATTTTTGGTTTCTTCACAATTTTAAAAAGAAATTTTAAAATTTAGCCATGGCACTTGTTTTCGTTTTTCTGGTTTTCATAAATAAAAATTATTTCTAAACGTTAAACGTCAATTTAACTTATGGAAAATATATTCCGTATTCTTTTGTAACTATTTTCCCTCATAATATTCCTTTATAATAACGACACGTTCTTCATTAGAATAAACATTCATTATTTAATTTATTTCTTTTTTATAAGTCAAATTGACGTTTATAAATAATTGATGAAAACCAGAAAAACGAAAACAAGTGTCATGGCTTAAACCAAAATCTTGAAATTTCTTTTTAAAATTGTAAAGATACCAAAATCATAATCAAAAATGTAACAATCGAAAGAGAAAAAAATTATCATTTTTTTGAAGCAAAACCCCAATATGGGTTCTATTTAAGAAAATGTAAGATTGTGTTATATCTTGAAAATTTACCGATAGAAAAACTATTTTCGTACGCCACTGGATAGAAAATAAAAATGTCTATCTTTTTTATTCGAAACAATTTTCTCGATTATAGATATTTTAGATGTAATTTCAAAATAAAAATAACGACCAAATTCAGTTTTCCGCCATTTTCTAGTAACCTATGAGAATTTTTGCCAAAAAAGCACATCTAAGATGTCCCTACCATTTAACCGAATTCGTATCTTTTATAGTTTCCAAGTTCCTAATGGTAGCCTTCGAAGTCCGGACATTCTGTATACATATATGATGTTAAATAAATTGCGATACAGGAACTTTAACCGAATATTATTATATTGGTTAGATTGGAAATAAGTTTCGAAAATGTAATAAGAAATAATACGACTACGAATTAATTTTATTCGCGAATAAAAACAAGAAGAATACGCCAAACAAACTTAAATTTAATATTAAATTGCGTAATAACACGCCAAATAAAAACTATATTAGTCAAAACAATGGTTACATAAAGTGTGCGTGTTTAATTATTGTTATTGTATAAGTATAATACCTGTACAAATAATTTATTTGTCTGTATTTTCGCAATCGAAACGAAAATAATATAATTATTTACGCAACTTCATATTATTTATCATTGTGCTTTTTATTATTGTTATTAATTTTGTCTTTATAAACATATTTGCACGATTTGTAACAATGAAAACAAACATAGGTTAACATCATATAATTATTTTTATTTATCTTTTTCATAACATTCCAAGAAAAATTTATAAATATTTTTTGTACAGGGATAACTACTGCAGATAATTTCACATAACCTATGTTGTAACTAATAGATGTGCCCATTTTGTAAATTATTGTCCATGAAATGGGAATATTAACAACTATATATTTACTTGATGTATTTCTAACTATATATTACCTTACTAAATAAACTGTCTTTTTCACATAATTCAATTCCTCTCTTTATGCAAATTACAATTATCAAAGTAATAGTTATTGATGCAACAAGTGTGTAAAGTAGTACTTTTTTTCGTCGAGTGCGATTGTAACGCGAGACAAAAAACATTATTTTACACACGTGTTGCGTACTACATTTTTCCTACAACCGAAATGGACGAATTTCAGACAGAAGTGGATTAGTCTTCTATAATTGAACAAATTGTACATTTAAAATTAATATTAAAAATTGAGTTAAGTTAGAATACATGTCAAAAAATTAGAAAGTACTCAATCACACTTGTTTCATTTACAGTGTATATTAATATTTCTTAATAAATTTGATTACTTTCATTATTATTTACTACCTAATTGTCTACTTGACAGGTAAATTAATCGAATTTTAATGTTGCCTAGCAACGCCTATTTACTTTTCAAGCACTAGTGCGTGAAAAGTAATGCTTGAGCTTGGAAAGTGACTCTTTACACATTGTAAAGAGTGCGTGAAAAGTACTTTTCACGCACGGTTGTAGGAACAATAGTTTATACTAAAATAAACTCATTAATTTACTTTTTTTTCTTTTTGTTACATATCAAAACATGCTATAAAATCTAATTTCTAAAAAGATTATAAATGTGATATAGCATTTCAAAATTGAAACAGTATTGTCCAATACATTTATCTATTACGAAAGGTACTAAATTAAATACTTATCTATATATTAGGTAATTAATTGGAATCTAATTTTAAATAAATGTCAGTAATTTAGGTAATATGTAGACGGGTTGTTAAATTTAATAACCTAACGAATGTAATAGATTATAAAAGATGTGAAATAATATGATACGGATCTGTGTGTTCCACGAACACGCCTGTCGCACCATCCGAATGGAACGCGGGCAACGACGTGCATGTATGTAGCTAACCTTGGTTAATAACACAGTGTACCACAATTATTGGCCTTTTTTCGGTCATTTACTCGTCGGATTTTTTATATCAACAAGTCACAAACATTGATAACGAGTCACGGAGGGGGCAGGGAGTTGGAGACTGATGTTAAACGCATTGTTTGCATCGATGACCTTGAATGTATTTATACACAAATATAACGTGATTACTTATATAAATATGTAGTAATATGTCATGTATATATGCAATAGCGTCAGGGTTAAGTATTCTCTTTCCGTCACTACTGTTGCAAGTACAACTGGCGGTTAATAATTCCGTGTCATTATTCTGTGTATGATATTCTTTGTTCTATGCCTCGTGACCTTGCTAATTTAAGGACAAAGCATAAATAAAGTGCAACGGAAGAATGACCCCAAATGCAATAAGCTTCATTTTGACATTGATAATTTTTATAATTCCATTGGTCTATGTGTCTCAAAAACAATCATTATAAATAAGTGTCACGTAAATAAAGAACATAATACCAGTAGATTTTATTTAATTTTCGTCTTACACAAAGTAATTGTTCACTATTCCATGTAGTGGACTATATATATATATATATATATATATATATATATATATATATATATATATATATATATATATATATATATAAACGAAACTGATAACATTACAAATAAATAAATAAATATATCATCACGGCTTATTACCCATTGCTGGGTGTGCCAATCTGCTTTGTACACAGAACTCGGTAATGATGAAATATTTGCACCGTGCAAGCGCTTACCAGGCGTCACCTCAAGGGCACGCATTGCTGGCGTGGAGAGTGCACCACAGGAGTCAATTTTGTGCCATTTAAAATTGGAAATATTTGGCATCGGGCGGGATCGAACCCGGTTCTCCAAATTCCCGACCTGACACTCAGGCACTCGGCCACGAGACCCCATAACATTACAAATACCTACATATTCAAATATTATATAATTACGTAGTTGACAAACGAACCTTTATCAAACAGTTTTTCTAATCAAATAGTATTTGTAATTTATGTTTTTATTATTAAATTTTATTTCATCAAATTTAAATCTCGAGCCTCTATTCTCCTCATATTCTCTAACGATTTCGTCCACTGTTGTTAGATTTAAAATAGGGGAAATTTTAAATGAAATATAATAGTAAACAGAATTAAAAAATTTTATAGTAACATTTTATTTATTTTAAAAAGTGGTAAAATTTTAACATTATAACTTTATATGGTTTAAATTAAATTTATAATGTGGCCTTCCAGTTTTAACTTTTTTTAATTTCAAATTTCATCTAAATTCACAGCGATTTATAGTTTTAGAAAGTCTTTATTGTTATTCGCTAAGCCGTAATATTTTTTTATATTCTATGACGTAGATGTAGTAATTTTATTCTCAAACAGTGAACTTCGCTGATATTTTGAGTCACATCAATTGATCTTTTTCAGAACTTATAAACATATATAAATTTGTTTAAATAACTTTTCTGATCAATAATTAGAAATATGCGTAAACAATAAGCAATTTAATAAAATAATTAATAAAAATCTAAGTAAGTAAAGGATACAATATTTCAAAAAGGCAATAGTAGAAGGTTTGAAAGTAATGAAAATTTGGAATAGAATAAATGTGTGACGTAGATATATGTACATATAATGAAATGGTATTAATAATTCTGTTATTTTAAATAACTTGTTTAAAACTTTTATAGTGTTTAACATACAGTTTTGAGGTCTACTTTTTGATAAATAGCCCATTTTTTGTTACTACAGCGGAGGACCTCATTCTTTAAGGTAAAGGTCATGTAATGTATGATCTCTTTCGTTTAAAGTTAGGAATATACAAATATGTAACTCTCAAATTAGTTTGTAATACCTATTATAAAACAAAACTGACATTTTTATTAACTTTACAAATATTTTGTATATCACGTTACAAATTTTCCATTCATAATAGTTATCGACTATAATATTAACATAAGAGCAAGTTATGAAAATGAGACATAATTATTCAGATACATATCAGAATTGCTTAGACATCTATATTTTTATTATTGGTATAAAAATAAAATCACTTATGCAGACTATGCTAAAATTTATAATTTTCAGCATTCTCTATTACACGTATGTTAAGTATTTATTGCATAATAATTATTTCACTGGGAAATATTAATAGAAAAATCTATCTTGGGTCAATCGTAATAGCACAATTTTATCAATCAAAATTAGAGCATGTCTTATTACACGTGCCAAATTGTATAATATTTTGTAAATTATAATGATAGTTATTATTTTCTTTGTTTGTTTACTAAACATAATTTGTTTTTTATTTGTGCGACGTTTTTATCTAGAGTTCTACCGGATTGATTTAGAAGAAATTTAAAAACAACGTTCTTGCATTTATGGTTGCAATTCAAATAAAACTTCAATTTATTCGTCCGATATAAAGCATTTACTCTATATACACGTATTTATTATTTTTTCCATTGATCGTTTATTTATGAGTTCCATTGATGCGTACAAAATCGTTTATTAATGCATGATTTCTATTACCGAATGATATTAGAAGTACGTTACAAAGCTTAAAAAATTTCAATTAATAAAATTAGATTTTCTTTAGATCAACGAAAAATATTGTAACTGAATCGTGTTTTAATTACCGATCCATGATCTCAACTATTAACGTATCAATTTTAATCGCCTTTAATAAATTACAATAAAATCGAATTTCCGTTAAATTCTATTTTTAAAATACACGTACTAATATTGTAGAACATTGCACAAACTTAAATAATAAGAACTTCACCTTTATCAAAAACCACGTAATTAAATTATTCAACAAAACAAAACTTTGCTAATGACATTGGACGTAATAGAGTAATTGGAAAGATTTGTAAAATTATAATCATAACGTAACTTTGTAAAGATGAAGCAACGATAAACGCTATTAATATGCTCCTCATTTATTGAGTCTGTATTTTTAGTAGCAATGCGAAAATATGAATTTCTGTGAATATGTTTATGATTGGAATGATCGTAAAATACGCTGACCCCTTTAGAATAATAATTTTAATCGCATATTTGGATAAAGAAACATGTATACACAATAGATTTCAATATTTTATTTAATATTATACAATGTCAAAACAGTATATATACAGTATATATATACATAAGACCAAGGGGGACATCGGATTAGCGAAGAAAATATTTTTTTAAACCAGTGATTCTCAAGTTACACTAAGTACAATGTTATTTTTTTTAATAAGATGATATATATTTTTAGACTCATCCGATAGAGTATTCTTTTCTGAATTTAACCATATAATTATTTTATATCATTACATAACAAAAATATTGAGAAATATTCAATTGAAATTTATATTTTATGGTCATTTTTCAGTAGGCTATGTGTGAAGAACGAAAACTTTTATTTGACAATTTTAATTATTTAGGATATAAATCAAATAGACCACTATTTATAACGTTATTAACAAATATTTGTTTCATTTTAATTTAAGGTCAATTGTTTTTCATACATAGCCTACTGGAAAATAACTATAAATATCAAATTTATTTAAATTTCAATTTAATTTTTCTCAATATTTTTGTTATGTAAGAATATAAAATAATCACATGGTCGAATAAAATAATACTCCAAAGATACTTAATAATATAGAAATTATGTGGGGTAGCTCGTTTAGCTGTTACACCCTGTGTATACATATATATAAAATTATTTCTTATATTTTTATAAGCATTTTTTACCTGTTTCTAAGTATAATAATAGTAATAGTAATAGTAATAGTAATAGTAATAGTAATAGTAATAGTAATAGTAATAGTAATAGTAATAGTAATAGTAATAGTAATAGTAATAGTAATAGTAATAGTAATAGTAATAGTAATAGTAATAGTAATAGTAATAGTAATAGTAATAGTAATAGTAATAGTAATAGTAATAGTAATAGTAATAGTAATAGTAATAGTAATAGTAATAGTAATAGTAATAGTAATAGTAATAGTAATAGTAATAGTAATAGTAATAGTAATAGTAATAGTAATAGTAATAGTAATAGTAATAGTAATAGTAATAGTAATAGTAATAGTAATAGTAATAGTAATAGTAATAGTAATAGTAATAGTAATAGTAATAGTAATAGTAATAGTAATAGTAATAGTAATAGTAATAGTAATAGTAATAGTAATAGTAATAGTAATAGTAATAGTAATAGTAATAGTAATAGTAATAGTAATAGTAATAGTAATAGTAATAGTAATAGTAATAGTAATAGTAATAGTAATAGTAATAGTAATAGTAATAGTAATAGTAATAGTAATAGTAATAGTAATAGTAATAGTAATAGTAATAGTAATAGTAATAGTAATAGTAATAGTAATAGTAATAGTAATAGTAATAGTAATAGTAATAGTAATAGTAATAGTAATAGTAATAGTAATAGTAATAGTAATAGTAATAGTAATAGTAATAGTAATAGTAATAGTAATAGTAATAGTAATAGTAATAGTAATAGTAATAGTAATAGTATTAGTATTAGTATTAGTATTAGTATTAGTATTAGTATTAGTATTAGTAATAGTAATAGTAATAGTAATAGTAATAGTAATAGTAATAGTAATAGTAATAGTAATAGTAATAGTAATAGTAATAGTATTAGTATTAGTATTAGTATTAGTATTAGTAATAGTAATAGTAATAGTAATAGTAATAGTAATAGTAATAGTAATAGTAATAGTAATAGTAATAGTAATAGTAATAGTAATAGTAATAGTAATAGTAATAGTAATAGTAATAGTAATAGTAATAGTAATAGTAATAGTAATAGTAATAGTAATAGTAATAGTAATAGTAATAGTAATAGTAATAGTAATAGTAATAGTAATAGTAATAGTAATAGTAATAGTAATAGTAATAGTAATAGTAATAGTAATAGTAATAGTAATAGTAATAGTAATAGTAATAGTAATAGTAATAGTAATAGTAATAGTAATAGTAATAGTAATAGTAATAGTAATAGTAATAGTAATAGTAATAGTAATAGTAATAGTAATAGTAATAGTAATAGTAATAGTAATAGTAATAGTAATAGTAATAGTAATAGTAATAGTAATAGTAATAGTAATAGTAATAGTAATAGTAATAGTAATAGTAATAGTAATAGTAATAGTAATAGTAATAGTAATAGTAATAGTAATAGTAATAGTAATAGTAATAGTATTAGTATTAGTATTAGTATTAGTATTAGTATTAGTATTAGTATTAGTATTAGTATTAGTATTAGTATTAGTAATAGTATTAGTAATAGTAATAGTAATAGTAATAGTAATAGTAATAGTAATAGTAATAGTAATAGTAATAGTAATAGTAATAGTAATAGTAATAGTAATAGTAATAGTAATAGTAATAGTAATAGTAATAGTAATAGTAATAGTAATAGTAATAGTAATAGTAATAGTAATAGTAATAGTAATAGTAATAGTAATAGTAATAGTAATAGTAATAGTAATAGTAATAGTAATAGTAATAGTAATAGTAATAGTAATAGTAATAGTAATAGTAATAGTAATAGTAATAGTAATAGTAATAGTAATAGTAATAGTAATAGTAATAGTAATAGTAATAGTAATAGTAATAGTAATAGTAATAGTAATAGTAATAGTAATAGTAATAGTAATAGTAATAGTAATAGTAATAGTAATAGTATTAGTATTAGTATTAGTAATAGTATTAGTATTAGTATTAGTATTAGTATTAGTATTAGTATTAGTATTAGTATTAGTATTAGTATTAGTATTAGTATTAGTATTAGTATTAGTATTATTAGTATTAGTATTAGTATTAGTATTAGTATTAGTATTAGTATTAGTATTAGTATTAGTATTAGTATTAGTATTAGTATTAGTATTAGTATTAGTATTAGTATTAGTATTAGTATTAGTATTAGTATTAGTATTAGTATTAGTATTAGTATTAGTATTAGTATTAGTATTAGTATTAGTAATAGTAATAGTAATAGTAATAGTATTAGTATTAGTATTAGTATTAGTATTAGTATTAGTATTAGTATTAGTAATAGTAATAGTAATAGTAATAGTAATAGTAATAGTAATAGTAATAGTAATAGTAATAGTAATAGTAATAGTAATAGTAATAGTAATAGTAATAGTATTAGTATTAGTATTAGTATTAGTATTAGTATTAGTATTAGTATTAGTATTAGTATTAGTATTAGTATTAGTATTAGTATTAGTATTAGTATTAGTATTAGTATTAGTATTAGTATTAGTAATAGTAATAGTAATAGTAATAGTAATAGTAATAGTAATAGTAATAGTAATAGTAATAGTAATAGTAAATAGTAATAGTAATAGTAATAGTAATAGTAATAGTAATAGTAATAGTAATAGTAATAGTAATAGTAATAGTAATAGTAATAGTAATAGTAATAGTAATAGTAATAGTAATAGTAATAGTAATAGTAATAGTAATAGTAATAGTAATAGTAATAGTAATAGTAATAGTAATAGTAATAGTAATAGTAATAGTAATAGTAATAGTAATAGTAATAGTAATAGTAATAGTAATAGTAATAGTAATAGTAATAGTAATAGTAATAGTAATAGTAATAGTAATAGTAATAGTAATAGTAATAGTAATAGTAATAGTAATAGTAATAGTAATAGTAATAGTAATAGTAATAGTAATAGTAATAGTAATAGTAATAGTAATAGTAATAGTAATAGTAATAGTAATAGTAATAGTAATAGTAATAGTAATAGTAATAGTAATAGTAATAGTAATAGTAATAGTAATAGTAATAGTAATAGTAATAGTAATAGTAATAGTAATAGTAATAGTAATAGTAATAGTAATAGTAATAGTAATAGTAATAGTAATAGTAATAGTAATAGTAATAGTAATAGTAATAGTAATAGTAATAGTAATAGTAATAGTAATAGTAATAGTAATAGTAATAGTAATAGTAATAGTAATAGTATTAGTATTAGTATTAGTATTAGTATTAGTATTAGTATTAGTATTAGTATTAGTATTAGTATTAGTATTAGTATTAGTATTAGTAATAGTAATAGTAATAG
>CAUJCB010000031.1:0-50000 GCA_963082715.1 Harpalus rubripes
TAACACCTTGGATTTATCAACATTCAAGATTCATACTTCTTCCAACTACATGTATTCTCTCTATCATTCTTCTGAGTTGCTCTTCATTTTCACCTAAAACAACTACATCATCCGCATACGCTAATGCAGGCACAATACTTTCACCAATTTGTACACCATCCATTTCACTCAATGCTCTCCGCAACAACACATCCATATACAAATTAAACAACCACGGAGACATACCACAGCCCTGTTTCACACCAACATTTATACGAAACCAATCACTCAACCTACCATCTATTCTTACAGCAGCCTCACTACCCTCATACAATGCACGAATCGCTCCCAGCAAGTTTCCATTCACGCCGTACTCCCTGAGTACATCCCACAAAGTATCTCGAAGAACACTATCATACGCCTTTTTTAGATCAAGAAAGCCACAGAACACCTTCTTGTTCTTGTCAAGTGACTTCTCAACAATCGTACGAAGAGCAAACAATTGATCGACACATCCCCTCTCAGGCAAAAAGCCACTCTGAACGTCACTAATTTTTTAAATTGTTAAGGTTTGCACCTTATGAATTAAAACCTTACCAAAAAGTTTCCCGACTACACTCAACAAACTTATCGCACGAAAATTCGTACATTCACTCGAACTGCCTTTGCCTTTGAATAAAGGACAAATAACAGCTTTTTTCCAATCGTCAGGAACCACGCTACGTTTCAAACAAAATCTAAATAAATAAATTAACCATTCAAATACTTTCTCTCCTCCATATTTCAACATCTCATTTGTAATCCCATCCAAACCCGCAGCCTTACCATTCCTTACACGCCCCAATGCATCACATACATCACTTTCATCTATATCATAATCATCTTCATTCCCATTTTCACTACCAGTTTCACTACAATCGTCCCTCTCAATCTCACTTCCATACAAACCTTTAAAATACTCGCACCACCTATTCCTCACATCTGATTCATCCCACAATAACTCTCCATTCGCACTTCTCACAGCTTTCACAACTCGACCACTTCCACTTCGCAGTCTCTTCACACTCAACCAAAACAGTCGCTTATTCGTACTAAAATCATTTGTCAATCTTTCACTCAATAAGTCATCAAATCGCTTTTTACTTTCTCTCACCACTTGCTTCACCCATTTATTCTTCCTTCTATACTCTAACAAACATTCTTATCGCAAGCGCCCAGGCGAATCCTAAACATTTAGAACTTCAAATATGCTCTCTTTTTCTCAGCAATCGCTTCTTTCACCTGATCATTCCACCATGCATTTTTCGGACAAGAGCCTAATCTGCTTTCACCACAAACTTCTTTTGCACATTTGAGGAGTGAATCCTTAAATTTCATCCAAACTTCATTTATATTACAATCAAATTTAGACTCACATTCGGGCAAGAATAAATAATATTAAACAATTATTAAAAACTAATTAAGACTAAAACTATAATTAACTAGATAACACTAACACTATTTATTTAACCAATTAACACTACTATTTATTTCCACGATATTACAAATTATTTATTTCACTACGCGTTCCAATCTTAGACTGCCGGTCTGTTGCAGTCTCTTGTAGACTGTTTACGCGATATTTATATCCCTATATTTATATCACTATATACTTATATCACGTTCAACTGTTCGTCTACGGACCTCCGCAGCGTCTATATACTCAACTGACTCATCAGCGTCTGTATATTCAACTGCTCGGACAGAAGTCACCTCTTTCACAACACTATCTGTCTATGTAACTCTCTGTCTAACTTCCACAGCCTCAGTATCACCGACTCTCCGTATGCCACAATTATTCAACACCACTGCCGAGTATTCACTTCCACTTGTCGTTACTGTCCCGTATACCTAGCTTCCCAATACTCTTCAACACTACCGAGTATTCTCTTTAACAGCTATTCCAGTATACCAGTAACTTCCCGACTCGCCGTTACTGTCCTTGTACACTAAAGCTTCCCAATACTCGTCAACACTACCGAGTATTCACATTCACAGCTATCCCAATATACCAGTAACTTGCCGACTACCTACTTGACACCAACTGCATACGCACACTACGATACTGCTGTGCTTTTCACTAACACTTTACTCTCTAACACTCCATGTTCTCTATGACTCTGTATGTCACTAACTGTGTCCCTCGAGTATAGCTACGCCCCTTATATACAGCTGCCATTATTTTCTAGAAAAGCCCAGAATGTTCGACCACATAATAACAATGAACACAAAAGGTTCAGGCGACCGGAAGTAATTAAACACGTTGCGACCTGTTTGCTTACGTCGCCCGGCTACTAGCGCGATCACGTCACCGCTATAAATAGACACTCGCTTACAGCGGTGGCGACGGCAGGCATTCCACGTTACACTATTTTTTCAACAGAGCTACTTGCATAAGAATATAAAATGTTTTGTAAGAAGAAACTGTATACTGGAGAATTTTTTTTAGGGAACTCTATACACCCTGTATAGCAGAAATAGTAATACTAAAACACAAGCAGAATAAACGTATACGGAATTATTCAACCTTATGTGTGATAGGATAGGAAAAAAAGACGTCTCTGCTGAAATTCATGCGTTAGCGGAAATCCAAAGTAAATACGACTCCTAAAATAACACATACGCTACCCTGTTCATACACGGTAAGAAACAATGTTTTTAATGTTGTAATTATCTCATAACTTACATTAAATGAATACTTCCTATCGCTTACAACCCGGTACACCCGCCCTCGTACGTTTTACGCGCACCTGTATTTCCAAAAATCAAGTACTAACCTATGTTACTTACGGAACCCTGATACGTGACAAAAATTATAATTAATTACGCACACTTGCATTTCCTAAAAGCACGTACCTATCCCTGTGTTGAAATATTTTACTGATGTAAATCTATGTTCCACACCGCTAGGTATACTATAGAGAATGTTAATGAATAAAATATACACAGTCAACAAAAGAAAAGCTGATGTTATTATTAAAAAAAATTATTTTTAAATATTAACCACCTATCCCTGTGTATAGCAGAAATAATAAAACTTACTAAAAACGCAACCAGAAGTGGCGTGTACAGAATTTGGTATACGTACATAAAATCTACAAAACGAACAAATCAACGAAGGTAACCTACCCTGTGTTAGAAGCCATTGCTACATAATCGGATATTTTTTCAAGTCGTATGAAAAATTATAATTGCCTAATTACACACACCTGCATTTACAAAAATTACGCAAGTACGTGCCAAAAATTTTAATTATAATTTCGCACACGTGCAATTCCACGAATCAAGTACATGTACATGTACGTGACCTGAATAAATTAAGAAGTCTGGCTGGAAAGTGTTCCCCCTCCTACTACTAGCGTATAAAGAAATAATGAAAATTATTAATTCTCACTCATATCTCATTCATTGAAAATTGTCGGTACATACTTACTGAGAATTTTACACAAATATGCTAAGACAGGTTGACGGAATGAAAGCCTTTTAGCCTATTCATACACATGAAAGTAAAATATTTATTGATGTCCGGGATTTAAGGCTGTTCGACCCTAAAGAAAAATTTCGTTTCTCGATTTGAAATATTCGCCAAGATCTATACAACCAGTGCAGCACGGTCGACTCACCACAGAATTTTATTGTACTGGAATTATTCACAAAAGGATCATAAATCATAAAATTTAGACCCTAATCCCTGCAGGTAAAACTGAGTTTCACTATATATTTTTCAAGCGACACAGTCTTCACTGTAAAATCTTCACACTTAGGAAAATAAAATATAAATGAAAAGATCTGATGTGGCTAAAACAAAACCTCCCGCCATTTAATTTTTATTAATTTAAATACATACTTCTAGAAACTATATTAATTTATTTTCCAAATAACTGTTTTTATTTATACCATTTTCTTTTTAAAACGTCACCATTATTAATTTGAAATGATTATTTTTTTGACAATGACATTTATCTGTCATCTACATATATTTGCGATCATAAACTGTGTAACCAAGGAGATACATATTTGCAAAAGAAAGCTACAACACCCATGGGAAAGAAGGTATTTAATATACACTATAATAGCTTTAAAGGAAACTTAAATACCTTGTACGGAATTCAAAATGAAAAAATTGCAATTCAATCATTTGAAGCGAAATTTAATCTAAAAGATGAACCAAGTGGATTGGTTATTGATGAAATGTTACCATTCTTAGCTGCTTCTCCAGATGGGCTTATTGGCAATGACAAAATCATCGAAATTGAATGCCCAGTAAAAGCAAAAGCCTCCACCGTAAAGAACGCGGTAGAAAATAATGAAATTGACTTTCTTAGAATAAATAATGGCGAAATTGGGTTAAAAGAAAATCATAATTATATGTACCAAATACAAAGACAACTCCATGTACCAAAAAGAAAGTCATGTTATTTTGTTGTTTGGACTCCACAAGATATGTTTGTCATCGCGACGATTTGTTTTGGCAAGAAAAAATGGAGAGTTAGCTAAGGAAATTTTATTTTGACGGAATTTTGCCAGATTTAATTGATTCCAGGTATGTACGAAACTTATCTCCCCGCGTATGTATGTATTTATATATGTTTTTAAGCTTAATTTTATTATTTTATGTAACTTTATTGACAAATTATATGCATTTATTTATGTTTTTAAACTTAATTTTATTATTTTATGGAACTTTATTGACAAATTATATATGTATGTATATATTTATTTATGTTTTTAAACTTAATATAATATTATATGGCAATTATAAAATTTAAAACTATTTTGACTTATGTACGGCAATTGAGACAAGAAAATAAATTAATTGTATTGTTGTACAATTTCGCACAACATATAACAAATAAATTTATTAATTTATTTATTGCAACCATTTGTTTTTTCTTGCATGTGATACGTCTTTATTCAAAATTTTCATTAAACTGTTTTGCATATATAACAATCTATTTGGTACCACAAACAAGTAGTATTAAAATATTTAATAAATTAGATAATGTAAATTATCATTGTAAAAGCCAAATCCTTCTGTTCAGTTTACAAAAGTTTGCATGTGTTTTATATGAAGGGATAAGATTTCCTCTCTATACATGCACGTGATTTTGTTGAGAGATTACTACCTACTGTTTTTATTACGGTCGGGATTCTTCAAAGATTAAAATAGAAAAGTTTGAGTTATAGCTTGTTCGAAGATATTTCGTTATGGCTTTAACTTCCTAAGCCTGTGGTGAACCGCACACAGCAAGAGATTGTACCTGTTGGCGCTCAGGGTAGGATTGCAAAATATTTAAATTCGGAAATCTCTAATCTCTGTTCGCATTATGTATTTCAGATTTACTTGAAATAATAATGAATTCGCAAAATTAAATTGTCTTTGACTATTATTAGAAATATAAGATGAGAAGAATCGTCCTTGACCGGTATTAATACATATTAGGGAAAATAAGATACCAAAGTCATATCGTGCTGAAAATCGCCCGATAATATATTTGGACGAAACTTGGTTTGACACCCACGACACAGTACCAAACAGTTGGACAGACGGTACAAATGATTGTGCAATCGATGTTCCACCAGCATGAGGCAAGAGAATTATAATACTTCATGCCGGATGTGACCAAGAGTGGATAAAAGGTACGCGATTTTTAGCTGGCCATAACGTTAAAAATTTGTGTTTAGATTATCATGACAATATGAGCGCTGATATTTTTGAGACGTGGTTTCGTGATAATTTACTGCCGAATTTGCCGAAAAACAGCGTTATTGTTATGGATAATGCCAGTTACCATTCGCGGCAAAGCGCGAAAATACCATCTAATTCCATGAAGAAGGCCGAGATTCAGGAATATTTAATTAAAAACGATCTATACTTCGAAGAATCATACAATAAAAAACAATTGTAAGAAATTGTTGAAATTAAACCTCCTGTGAAACAATATGTGTGTGACAATTTATCAAAACAATTTGGACACGATGTACTTCGATTGCCTCCTTATTATTGTATTTTTAATCCAATTGAATTAATTTGGGGGCCATTAAATGCAATATAAGATGTTATCGAAGTAATAATAAGTGAAATGAACAATGTAACAACAGAAATTTGGGCTAACAGTGTGCGTCATGTGATTGATATAGAAAATCAATATATTGATATTAATAATATTATCAAAGACTTTATTATAAATATTCAAGACTAAAGTGACGATAGTGAAATGGATTGCGATAGTGACAATGATATTGTCGAATAATTACATATGTATACCAGTGTAATATTATGTATTTATTGTTATGTATAGCACTATTGTTTAATTGCATTATTTAATTAAATGACGAATTGTTATACAATGATATTTTTATGTAACATTTTTTTTTTGCTTCATTAATAATATTTGTACAAAATTCTCTGTTTCATTATTAAAAATAAAATTAAAATATTGAATACATACCTGTCCTTTCAACCCTATAAATCAAGCTTAAATCCCTAACAATAGGCCCGCTGAGAGGGCCATAACGAAATATCTTCGAACAAGCATAAATAAGTTGCCTACAAACCGGCGTAAGTAGTAAAAATGTGTCTGAGAAATTGGATTTGCTCAGCACATTTTTCCAGTTTTTTAGAGAACAGATAATTTATTAATTTCGCAATTAAGTTTTTCGAGAATAATTAAAACAATGCTATCAAATGTAAAGAGCAATTTTTGATTAAAACATCATAACGGAAAATATGAACATGTTTAATACGTAACTTGTAGTAGCTGTATTTCTTTTTATAATTACATATTTAAAAATTTAAGCTTGACAGTTTGTTTATAAAGTATTCAACAACATGCATATTTTTTTTTAAATCTTACAATCTTCTCAGTCATGAGAAAAAACGTATTAAAGTTAGGCATAAATGATAGTATTGAGAGACTAGGGTCGAACAGCCTTAAGTATAAGCATTATAATTGTAGGCTGGTTATTCATAAGTTCAATTTGATTATATGCTATCTTTTGTATTCTAAACACGTCTAGAAGATACGATTTTAATCCCTCTTTATGTTTGTGTTTTATTTTGATATTTTACAAAATAATCATTCTTTGGAAATAAACATAATGACATATTTTATTTGAAAGATGTTATTAAAAGATAGTATTTTAATTGAAAATAATGATGTTTGTTACGACACTACAGAGTAATGACAAATGACACCAAAACCCGAAAGTGAAACATGAGTAATTTAAAATTCAAAAACCACCCCACTCCTTTGGCCATTGAGTGACCAAATTCTTGAAGCATAACCTTTTATAATCAACATTTTGAAAGTAATATCAATATCACAAGTTGTTTTTTTTTAAGTACAAATAACGAAATATGCTAAATAAAAATCATAAATAAATAGAATTTATGTTTGATTTAGATGTTACAATGATGGATGATTTTACTTGGCAAGGGATTGGTATGTAGGTCGGTTCACCATTCCTACGATGCGTCTTGTTGAATATATACACTTTTTTTAGATACCGCACTGCGTTAAAAGTGGAATAGTGATTTTTCAACTATTGAGGGGTTAACACAATAGAAAAACCTTTCCAAGCGGATTCTTTATTACACTTATATTCAAACAGTTCTGTTTGTACATAGACGTGCATAAATTTTCTTACTGACAATAAGAAAACTACAAATAATTTAATGTTTTGAATATTTATTTCACATTTTACATATAACATATTAGTAAAGTAAACGTAGTGACAAATATTTATATTTGTAGCTTAGAAGTAAACTTGTATTGTAATTTACATTATAATGTAAGCTAAAATCTGCTTATAATTATACTCTGTCTTACGACTATGATTTAAACACAAATAACAAGAAAAACCCTTGTATAAATTATGCAATGCGATTATTATACGAATAACATCAATACCTGTCTTCCAGCTAGCAGGTATTAAAGTAAAAGAAGCTTAAAAGCAAAAATTAACGAGAAAATAACTGTAGATAGATTAAGATTAAATGGTTCTTTTCCAACCCCTAGTCTATGAAATTTTACTATAAATACCTGTTTGCTAATAATTAACATTCAGTTTAAAGTCTGAATCTGTTTTGAGTGTTTGAAAATTTTAAATAATATAATGGCTGAATTGAACAAAGTTATAAGTGGTGATGGAAAAGAAATTATTTCCAAAGTTATTGAGGCTTGTGATTCAGAAGCCAATAATAAAAAATTTAAGTTTCCAATAAATTCATCAAATGCATGTGCAGCCTTTTATACGGGGGTTTCAGAAAGGACAATATCTAGAATAGAGAAAGAGAACAAAATCAAAAATTTAGAGAATCCTTCTGCATCGTTATCTACTCTCGGATCAAAGAGACAAAGATTGAGTATTTGCGAAAAAACTAGTGATTTTGATTTGGATGTTATTAAAAGAACTATAAACGATTTTTATTTGGTGAAGAAGCAAGTTCCCACTTGCAGCAAATTATTAAATGAAATAAAAACAAAAATTGATTTTCCTTACAATAGCAAATCGTCATTAAGACTTTTATTAAAATCAAAAGGCTTCGTCTGGCGGAAGTGCCAGAATAAAAGGAAAATTCTTATGGAAAGACCACAAATATTGCAATGGCGTTGTAAATATCTGAGAACTTTAAAAACATATAAAGCACAAAAAAAATATATTATATTGACGAAAGATGAGTAGATAATGACATGACGGTTCAAAGAAGTTGGCAAAGTGAAAACATCATTGGAGTTACTGCTGGCATACGTTCTACAGGTATGGATACAATTTTTTTTATGTTAATTTTCATAGTTATCAATTAATATTATTTAGGTCGCTTGATTGTCGTACATGCTGGCTCTGAAAAAGTATGGGTTTAAAATGCTGCATTGGTATTTATAGCCGGCTTGTCTACTGGAGATTATCATGGACAAATGAACAAAGAAAATTTCACAAAATGGTTGAAAGAATGATTATTACCAAATATTGAGGCAAATTCTGTAATTGTTTTTGATAATGCCTCATATCATTCGGCAATAGAAAATAAATGTCCCAAAAATACTCAACTAAAGCTGAGATGATGTCCTGGTTAGATCATCATAATATAGTATATGACCCATCATGCCGGAAATCTGATTTAATGGATATTCTTGATAAACATCGACCTAAGGAAACTATATACGAAATTGATACCGTTATTAGAGAAAGTGGCCTTATTCCACTGCGACTGCCTCCATATATGTGTGATTTGAATCCAATTGAGTTGGTATGAGCAGAAATGAAACGACACATCCGTGATAACAATACTTCTGGTGACCTAAATTCAGAAAATTTAAAAAGGATTACTGGAGAAGTTATTGACAATATTATCAAAGAGAAATGGAAAAATTATGTCAAACACACAACATCGATAGAAGAACATTACTAGAACACAGATGGACAAATCGATACATTTATAATAAATGTTGCCGATGATTCTACAACAGAATCAGAATCAAGTAGTGAGGATGATGTAGAAAGTGAGTAATTACATTTTTGCTTTGTATGTATTTATTGTTTAATATTTTTCATTAATTTTTAATATCTATGACTTGCTGATATACAGGTGTTTCTATACCTATAGATAAAGCTTTGAGGGATGATAATATTGCTGAAAGTCCAATTCTCAACTATTTCCGAGATATACATCATTAATTTGCTGATTTTTCGTCTTTTTTTAAAAAAACTATAAGAATTACAACTTTGGTCAAAAATGATTTTTTTTATCTCTAAGAGGTCTTCTCGTATCTGTTGCTCTCTCTATTATCATTCCTGAAAGTTTGATCCATAAGTATAGAAACATCCGATACTCATACACTGCAATGTACATATGTATTTTTTTTATCTGCATTTCGTACCTGATATTTTTGTATTCTTTTTTGTTAAATGTAATAAATAAATAAATTATTATTATTTTCTGTAATGTTTGTACATTCATGAAATAGAATTTTTTTCTGGCACGCCTATGGTTTTTATAACTTTTCCCTAACCGCAGAGAAATCTTTATTACTCCTACTCGCCAAGTAAAATCGTCCTAACTATACAATATTGTTCTGTGCCGTCCTGCAAGAACAACTAATTGAGAAGTAAAAATAAAATTTTTGTTCGTATTCCTATGGGTCAAGATGTAAGGGAAGGATGGTATAAGGCAATAAATACTCCAAAAGTTTTGAAGACTATTCTTGTTTGTGATGACATAAACGTCAAATATAGTTTCATTTTTATTCTGTAGGCGACACTACGGTCGCAAAATTGTGACGTCATTTGTAATTTTATATAAACTTTAATAAATTATTTCTGTAAAACTACATACTTATGTGACATAAAATATATATTTTCGTAAGTAGTTTTAAGTGTACTTTTAGAAAGAAAATTGGAAAATTATATTATATTTACAATATTATAAAATATTTATACCCATTTTGATTATAAAGAAAAAAATAATATCTAATGAAAATTTAAGGTTTTTTGTGTTGTACCACCCTTGAAAGGTGCAACATCATTCAGTAAGTGTCTCTAAATTTATTATAAAAGTACCACTCACGTGTACCGAAAATTGCCAAGAGCCAGGATCGAACGTCTGAGAAGGTACTGTACACTCATTTCTATTATTTAGTTGCGAGGTTAATTACTCCGCACAACATCTGCGGAACAATAGAAATAAAAATGAAATAAAAATTAAAAATAACGAAATTAAACAGAATTCTACCGGTCGGCCTCTGACTGCACTCGCCCACCCCAACCAGACAACAAATCTGAATAAACAATTCCAGAACCAGTCTTACGCCAACATTACAATAAGCATTTTCCCAAAAAAAGATCAAGCAATTATCAAACAAGCCTTAGAAGACTTGAAAATAAGAGACTCTATTACCACAATAGGAACTATAGTACAACCAAAAAACAACATTCGCTTCCAAAATACCTAAGCAAAGAATCTGCATATTTCTCGCCAATAAAACAATTGCAGACAACTTAGTAAAAAATAACAGCTCAATAGAAATATCCAATAGAACAATAAACACACGTCATTACAGCACCCTTGCAAAAATAATCATATTATCCAATGTAAACTCAATAATCCCACATAATATAATACAACAAAATTTAAAAGAACTTAAATTAAAATTAGTCTCGCCAATAAATTTCCTGCGCGTAGGTATGCAAAACACTGAATATGAGCACGTACTTAGTTTCCGTAGGCAAGTATATATAACACCTGAAGAAGACATACAAATACCAGCCACAATGTCGGTTGATAATGACCACATGCCTCTAACAGCCTCGTGCGTGAACTCTAAATTTTTGTAATTCAGCATTTCCTTCGAACGAACGCCGTGACTGTTGCAAACTGCTGACATGCGGCTGGCGATCTTTATTTATATTCTTACTGTGGCTGTCTGAGCTTTAATTCAGTACGCCAACGAGGGTGCTTTTCACTCACTACACCCTACGCACCCTCCGTTATAATTGGCGCAGTCGGTAGGATCTAGTAAAGGGCTAATTATGGCTTATTAGGTATAACGTGATCGACTGAATTAATTTAAGACTAAAACAAAAACTGTAAATATGGTTGACCTAACCGATACACTCACAACGACAAGTAGGGCTACTATACAAAACCCTCCTGTAACTACGACAACAATGGCAACGGCTGAGAATCCGACCGCTCGCCATACATCCTTATTATTATCCCTATTATACCGCGCAGCCTGGTCCACTACCTGTACTTCCATTGGACATTCATCTCGCACCGTTTTCATACCACCTTCTAAATTAACCGCTAACTAAGCAGTACATTCCACTATCCTCGAACGAACAACCTGCCCAAACTAGTTCACCATCAGCGAAGAAAGCTTTTACCGACCCTATATCCATGTCCGCCCTTAAAAGCATTAATACCTATTCCGGTGGACTTGTCCTAGAAGCCTTCCTTGATAACGTTGCGACAGTGGCAGACTGTTACAGATGGACAGATAGTGAGGTAGTTACAGCGATAAAATTAAAATTAAAGGGTGAAGCCCAAAATTGTTTTTATTCACTACCGGCAGACAAAGGACCAACCACCATGACAGAAATGCGCGAATGGCTTGTAAAACTTTTTGGAAAAAAGACCGATTTTTCAATAGCTAAAAAAGGATGAATCAATCCAAAAATTTGCTTTACGATTAGAAACTGTGGCAGGACACATAGGAAGAGTAATGGGTCAGGTTTTATATGTAATTAAATGTAGCCCACGAATTGTAGACTTTAGAAAAACCTCATTTTGCTACCAAGAGCTGCCGATTACATATAAGAATGAGAGCAAGTTCATGGTACCCATTATTCACATAATTTGAGATCATGGCACGCAGGTCAACTGTGGGAACCAACTGGCCGTAATGTACCACCTGGAGGGCAAGTGGTTTGAAGTTGACCAGGACCTGCGTCGGTCACAACCGTACCCCATAGTTCTCGACGCCAACGGTTTTAGCAAGACTGTCCCCATGACAAAGATCGCCCCTATCAGCGCCCATGGTGTATACACTCAGCAGGACATGAGTGCGTTCCAGCAAACGCTGCTCTTCCCAAACGAACGAAGTGCTTTGTCAAAGGGACCGAAGGACAGGACTTCCATCTACTAGATGTATTCAGCAAATATAAGTTTGCCAAGATGGCTTGGACTGCCGCCGCTGAAGTGTGGGAATTCCTGTCCTATATTGGGAATTCATTCTCAGTATTCATGATCCTTTACACGCTTTACCGCGTCTTAAGGTACGTCGTCTCCGTGGTTTTGATTTTTTCAGTTTGAGGAAAGCAGCCAACAACCAACCGCAATGCAGATGCTTTTTCCTTGCCAGCCTGTGGGACGCTATGACAATCCGATACCTGGTGAACCTGATACATCAACGGGAATCCAGGACCATGAACTCTACGGCCACGGAGTCCCTTGCCACGTCCCTACCGAAAATCGGTTCATCGGTATCGTTGTACCCAGACTTGCAGCAAGTTGCGTGCCAACCACCCCCGTACGCCAGTGGTCCGCCAGCCGATACAGACGTTCTGCGACAGTCCGTAGCCTAGCCCGATCATGTTAGTATTTGTAAGTTAGTTTAGTTGTAGTCCAAGGGTAGTTCAATTGACTTCGCTATACTCAACTCTAATTCTTCTATTATAGTCGAGTTTAAAGGGGGAGGCAATATAACAACCACGTGCGTGAACTCTAAATTTTTGTAATTCAGTATTTCCTTCGAACGAGCGCCGTGACTGTTGCAAACTGTTGACATGCGGCTGGCGATCTTCCGCTCAATATTTTGTCTAATATTGGAGAAAAGCGGAATATTACCAGTAAAAGTGTTTACGTGGTCAATTGAACTAGCCTAGGAAGTGTTTGTATCCACAATCGAGAGGGATTCTCAGTCCGATCGTGGAGGTAAACAGTCGTGTAGTTCTCCCAATAGTTCGTATTATAATTTGTTTTAACTTAATTTTACTATTTAATTTTTCGTGTAATGTTTTTTCTGAATTTTAATTGTAATTTATTTATTTTCAAAAATACTTAAATTAATTGTGCATCAGCCCCGTCAACTCCTTTCCATTATCAGCATAGGTCAGCATAGTGACACAGGTAAGTATAACTTTATTTATCTTCTTACTGTGGCTGTCTGAGCTTTAATTCAGTACGTCAACGAGAGTGCTTTGTACTACACCCTACGCACCCTCCGTTACATGCCTAATAAAATATTCGCTAATACCGAGGAAAATATGCTATGCTTTCTTTGTAAGAAACCCAGTCACACTGCCAACCAATGCGAAAACGAAGAAATGCTAGATGACACTCAATCGGAAATCAATCAAACAATACAAAAAAGCCGTACAGAAAATAACATAGTAAATACATCAATATGTACTACAAACATACAAGAACAAGATATCGCAAGGAGCCAAATATTAAATAAAAATACCAAAACATCCACAACACCTCAATATGAAGAAGACACAACAACCTCAGCCCAATTTAAGAGACCAGCCCCATAAAGTGACACAGCATCAACCGGATCAAAAAACAAGACAACTAAAAAAACAAAAAACGAAGAAGTAACCAACATATGTCTGGTCAAACACACCTTCAAACGAAATACACATACAAATCGAGCCGTTGAAAGAAATAATAGAGAAAAATCCAAATAAATAAGCTCTGAATTATGAACAATTAAAAGACTTCCTCGAAAATATTTATGACAGTGATCAACAACCAAACATAGCAAGACAATATACCTAAAACATAGACCAACTACTTGAAAAGATGAGAGACCTATACCCGTACTTAAGCGATAGTTCTATAAAAGCATAACACGTATCATGTCCAAAATAACAAGACAACAATTAGCTGAAATAGAAGCTGATGCTGAATTCAGTGATATAAGTCATTCAACATGTAACGATGCAGTATCCGAAGCAGTGAACAAAGCAATACATTACAATATTATTAAAATAACTACTATAATACAATGGAATTGCAATGGCTTCCATGCCCATTTAGCTAAACTTCTAAGAATAACGTACAAAATTAATCTACAATATGCCTACAAGAGACTAATCTAAAACAATCACAAAAAGCAACATTTAAAGAATATACATGCCACAGAAACGACACAGAGAAAGGAAGACACGCCAGCAATATGATAATATGTAATATTTATGCACCAGATGAAAGATACAAAAAAGAGACCTCGAAAATCTGAAAACACAACTGACACAATCCTATATCATAACCGGTGACCTAAATTTCCATAATCCGCTATGGGGCTTAAAAACCACATGCGGAAACGGCAGAATAATGGAAGATGTTTTCGAAAATGATATAATTCTATACGATGGCAGTCCAGCCTACTTCTCCACAAGGAACGAAACTTTTTCATCTATAGTCTTAACAATGAGTAGTCCATCTATTGCAATATATATATATATATATATATATATATATATATATATATATATATATATATATATATATATATATATAGCTAAAGCCTTTGATACCATCAATCACGGTATATTGCTTGATAAGTTGTCTGATTACGGTATTCGTGGTAATGCTTGGCACTGGTTAAAGTCCTATCTGCAAGGTAGGTCTCAAGTTGTATGTGCTAAAATTGACGGAAAAAAGTACTTTTCTGATTCTCAGTCTTCATTAACAGGTGTTCCCCAAGGAAGTGTTCTTGGCCCCCTACTCTTTCTCTTATATATCAATGACCTTCCAAATATGTTTGAAAATGCTAATATTTGTTTATTTGCTGATGATACTTCTCTTATCGTCTCTACCTTGAGCATACCTGAACTTAATAATAAAATACAAGAATGTGTGGATATTATGGATTTTTGGTGCAATGAAAATGCTGTAGTCCTGAATGCTGAAAAACACAGTTAGTTCAATTTATGTTAAGGGATAATATTTTTAATATTTCAGCTCAATTTGACAATATAAGAATCACTCCGATACCCACAACTAAGACCTTATGTGTCCATGTTGACTACAATTTTCATTGGGTTCATCATACCCAGTATCTCATAAAAAGACTCAACTCGTCATGTCACGCCATAAGACGCTTGCGTAATTATGCCAGTATGGATTTACTTAAACTGTACTATTCTGCACATGTCTTTAGTATCTTGTCATACTGCATAATTTGCTGGGGTTATTCCATTCATTCTATCAATGTCTTTAAACTGCAGAAAAGTATAGCTAACTATACTTTTCCATGGTTGGTTGTACTCCCACTACATCGTGTAGAGATATCTTCCCTCATCTTAGTTTACTAACGCTTCCTTGCATATATATTTACCATTGTGCTCTTTTCATTAAAAAAAATCCGTCATCTTTCCTTACTGTTAAACAGGCTATTGGATTGTATAATACACGTAATGTTAATAATTTATACATTCCAAAATTTCGAACAAGTAATTTTCATGACAATATTTCTTATATGCCGATTAAAATATATAACAATTTGCCACAGGAGCTGAAAGCTATAACAAGCTTATTTTCTTTTAAATTAAAACTAAAAATTTTTTTGATTGAAAAATGTTTTTATTCTATTGATGAGTTTTTGAATAATTAAATGTTTGATATGCCACATTTACTTTTTTATATAATATGTGCTTCATGATTTTAAGTGAATATTTTCTTAATTAATTATTTGCCACTAATTTTATTCATATATATTTTGTATGTGTATCTTTATATGTATTTATTCCTTTTATGAATGTATTGACATTGACAAGCCAATTGTATTACTATGTGAATCTTATGGCAAATAATTATTATTATTATTATTATCATTATTATTATTATTATTATTATTATTATTATAATACCAGATATACACAGTAGTGATCATTTTCCCATTAAAGTAAATTACATTAATAGTATTCCACTTAATGAAAATTCAAACTACACATTTAAAAAATGGAAACTCACAGTGGCCAAATGGACAGAATATAAGAATAAATTAAATGTAAAATACAACGAATTACAAGGTAACTTGAATATAGACACAATAATAGAAGATGTAACACAAAAAGTAACCACTGCAGCAACAAAAGTATTTGGCTTAAAATCGACAAAAACGAAACGAAAAACAATATTTTCGTGGAATAGTACATATGAAGAAGTTACCAAAGCTAATAGAAGAGCGTTATACAAATACAAAAAACAACAGAATTAATTTGAAACGTCTAAGAAACTAGCGCGACACACTGTGAAGATGGCAAAAGAGTCATCCTGGAAACAATTCGTTTCAAAAATAAACACAAACACACCACACAAAAATGTATGAAACCAGATAAAAAAATAAAAGGCAAAAATATGCCTCAAGAAACATCAGTACTAAAAGTAAATCAGATATACATAACAGACCCTTTAGAAATCTGTAACAAACTAGCATATACAATTGAACAAAATTCCTCAAACGATAACTACAAACCTCAATTCTTAAACATAAAAAATAATATTGAGAGCATACCTATTGATATAAAAAAACTGTAACAAAACAATAAATGATAAATTTACATTTACCGAACTGTAATATGTAATAAACTCAACAAAATCTAACACGAGTCCTGGACCCGACAACGTTCCCCCCGAAATAATAAAAAACCTTCCAGAAGAAGCGCTACAGCACTTACTAAACATATACAACTACATTTGGACAACGAATACATTCCCGACAAACTGAAAAGAAGTCACGTTAATCCCCCTACTTCAACCTGGGAAAGATAAAACAAATGCACAAAACTACAGACTAATAGCACTGGCTAACACTATGTGTAAAATCATGAAAAAATGGTTAATAAAAGATTACTTTGGCACCTGGAGAACAGAAATCTAATTACAAAATATCAAAACGGGTTTAGAAATGCAAGATCAACCACTGACCAACTTCTATCTTTATCCTCAGAAATCCACACATATTTTACCAACAAACAACATTGTTACCGGGAGGGGGAGAGGAATAGTTAAATCACGTGGCGAACGGTAATTTGTACCAATAATATATTAAACACAGTTGTAATAATGTTATACAGGCAACAATTACAGAATCGGTTCCCATAGAATACGCACATATATAACCGAAGACACTTACTTAAATTTGTATAGTTAATTCTACTTACATGTCTAACAAATATTCAGGCCCTCTTCTAAACACTTAATACAAACACTGCCAAGCAAAGGCAACCTTCTTCGTTGAGATCTGGAGTACAAGAGAGCGAGTCGGTGGCTAGCTTTTCCGCAAGAAGCCGAAAACCACCGTCCCCCTCCCCCCATAACTCCTCTTGCCCAAATGCCCGACGACTACTCTAGGTCCAGGGAGCGGGTGTAGCGGGTGTTAAGAATGCAAGGAAAATTTTAGAAAGTTTTGCTTCCCCGCAACCTTGTGTCAAGAGAAATCGTCAGCCCTTTGGCAACGAGTACAGTCGCGCATAAAATTCACCCAGCCGAGTCGCCGCATGGTTTGCCCGCAACAACATCTTATAGCCGTGCCATTCGATCTGCAGAAAGTTTTCGATACAACCTGGAAACATAACATTCTAATAATATTAAAAGAATACGAGATAGAAGGAAACATCCTACACTATGCAAAAAAATTCTTCTTCTTTAATTGGCACTACAGACTTGGCCTGGTCTATTTGTTTCCTCCAATCTACTCTATTACCCGTATATGTGAGGTTTGCTCTCTTCATGTCTTTTATGACGTTCGTTCTCCATCTATTTCTTGGACGACGTCTTGGTCTGGTTCCCATTGGATTATGATTGTAGATTCGCTTTACTTGTCTTTCTTCTGGCATTCTGTTTAAATGGCCATACCATTTTAGCCTGTTTTCTCACCCATGATGACAGACGTACGTCGTCATATAGGTCATACAGTTCGTTGTTCCATTTAATTCGCCACAGGTTGTTCTCGCATGTTGGTCCATATATTTTTCGCAATATTCTGCGTTCAAATCTGTCTAATTTTTCGCTATTCGTTTTATTGAGGGTCCAGGTTTCTCCTCCATATGTGACTACCGGGCGTACCAATGTCTTGTACATCCTTACTTTAGTGTTTTGTGATTTTACTCCTAAACAGGGTATTTAGTGCGTAAAAACTTCTCGTACTAGCTAAGATTCTTTTGCTTATTTCTGCTGGCTCATCGTTGGTGGAGGTTATTAACGATCCTAAATAGGAGAAGCCTGAGACCTGCTCAATTTCCCTGTTTTGAAATGGGTGTCCTGAAGTATTACTTTGCATTGTGCTGACGAGCATTAATTTAGTTTTGGATTCGTTAACTTGGAGTCCTAAGTTATTTGCCTCCTTCTCGAGTGCATTGAAAGCTTCCTCAACTTTACTTTTTGTAGATCCAACAATATCTACATCATCTGCATATGCAAATAGCTGGATTGCTTTAGAGAACACCGTACCTGAGCGAATATCTAATTCAGCGTTTGCTATTGCTATTTGAAGTACCAGATTGAATAACAGTGGAGCTAGGGCGTCTCCTTGGCGTAAGCCATTTTTTACATGGAATTGTTCGGATAGCTGACTGTTAACTTTAACTGAGGCACTTGTGTTTTTCATTGTCATTATTGTTAACTTTACGAGTTTATTTGGGATTCTTGATTCGGCCATTACGTTGTATAGACTACTGCGATCTACACTGTCATATGCGGCTTTATAATCAACAAACAGGTGCCAGATTTTTTGATTAAATTCAATTGTCTTTTCGTTTATCTGGCGAACTGCGAAAATTTGATCTGTTGTTAATCTGTTTGCTCTGAAACCACATTGGTAGTCTCCTAGTATATTTTCTGTGTATGGTAATAGCCTATTGTAGATTACAATTGACAGAATTTTATAGCAGATGCATAGTAAGCTTATGCCTCTATAGTTTTGACATATAGTCTTATCCCCTTTTTTATGGACGGGTATTATGACTGCTTGCTTCCATTCATCGGGCATTACTTCTTTTTCCCAAATTTCGCAGATTAGGAGATGAATTTCTTTTATTAGGGTCTCCCCTCCATTCTTGAAAAGTTCAGCTGGAAGTCCATCTATACCAGCCGCTTTATTATTGTGTAGTTGTTTTACTACCCTTGTAATTTCTAGGAGTGACGGGGCAAGCTCCTCTTCATCTGAATTAGGATGCTCTGAGTTAGGGTGCTCTATGACTATATTTTGGTTTTCTTCAAAGAGGCTTTTATTTAGAAGTTTGTCAAAGAATTCCTTCCATATTTCAGTCTGTTCTTCTTCTTCTGCTACAAGATCTCCATTTTCATCCCGAATAAAAGTAATTTTGGTTTTATTTTGCGAGTCCTGTTTTGTTTGCGATATCTTCTTGTAGAACTTTCTATTATTGTTATTGCTTCTTGCCTCTTCCAGGTCCTTTATGTGCTCTTCCAGTTTTTCTGCTTTCTTTAGCCTAACTATCTTCTTTGCCTGCTTTCTTGCCTCAGCGTATTCCGCCGTGTTTTTCCTTGTGGGTCTTTGCAAACTTGTAATCCGCTTCTTATTTCTTTCTTCAATGATTTCTCGGCATTCTTCATCAAACCAATCACCTCTCAACTGATTTCTGATTTTACCTATAGAGTCTTCAGCTGCTTTTATCATGCCGTTTTTAATGAATTCCCATTTATCGTTAATTGATTCTATACGTTGCTCAACACATAAAGTTTCACTTAATATGTTCTGGTAGTCTTCCACAACTTTATTGTCTTTAAGAGCGCCTATATCAAATTTCTGGCTAGCCGGCTTTTTGCCATTTGTGATTTTGTACTAATCCTTTGCCGAATTTTTGCTACAACTGGGTAGTGATCCGACTCGATGTTTGGCCCTCTATAACTTCTTACGTCTAATATAGATTTTACATGTTTTGAATTGATTAGAAAATGATCGATTTGATTTGCGGTTTTTCCATCCGGAGATTTCCATGTTTGCTTATGAATATTTTTGTGGGGGAAAATTGTGCTTGCAATTGTCATTTCTTTGGAAACTGCGAAATTAATAAGTCTCTCTCCGTTATCATTTGACGCGTTGTGCAAACTATGTTTCCCTATAGTAGGCCTATGGAAATCTTCCTGCCCGACTTGCGCGTTAAAGTCACCGAATACACTTTTGATGTCATGTCTATGGCATGCATCATAGGTTCTATCCAGTAGGTCGTAGAAAGATTCCTTTGTTTCTTCATCTTTCTCCTCTGTGTGGGCGTGGCAATTCAGAAGGGTAAAATTGAAGAATTTACCCCTTACCCTTAATTTACATAATCGGTTACTAATTCTTAACCAACAGAAAATTTAGAGTAAGACAATAAAAACATCTCAGACATCAAAACCCAAGAAAATGGTATACAATAAGGGTCCATAATCAGTCCCATACTATTTATTATAGCTATGAACAAAATCACACAATCCAAATGATGTCAAGCACTTAATTTTTGCAGATGATCTTATAATTTACCACAAAAATTTAACAAAAACACAATATAAACTCCAAGAAACCATATTCAACTTGAAAACATGGTCAGAAAATATAGGTTTTACCTTCTCACCAACTAATACGAAAGCCATTCATTTTTGCAAAGTTAGAAAAAATCAATTTTACCATCCAAAACTTACATTACCCAAAGAAATAATTAATTATGAAAACACAATCAAATTCCTAGGGTTGACATTCGATAGAAAACTGACATGGAAAACACACATAAAGAAACTAAAAACGGACTGTAGCTCTAGATTGAACTTACTAAAAATACTATCACATAAAGATTGGGGAGCAGATAACGAAGCACTAATGGCAATATACAACACATTAATAAGATCAAAACTGAACTACGGCAGCATCATTTACACAACAGCAAAACAATACCTCCTAAAAAAAGTACAAACCATCCAAAATACAGCACTGAGAACCTGCCCGGTAATTAGCTTACAAGCAGAAATGGGAGAACCACATATAGAACAAAACTATCCTCCATTCCAGAAAACCCAACCTACAACAATATCTTCACAAAAAGGGAAAATAAAATATTTATAAAAAATGAAAATAGCCTACACGAATATATAAAACAAACAATGAATGAAATACACTTAGCATTACCTTAATACAAGAAATAAAAAAATATAAATATGAACCATGGATTTTAATACAACCAAAATTCAACTTGGAACTAAAAAAATACAGTAACGAAAACACTTCATATATTATTAAAATAGATTTTTTGTAAATTGAAAACGACACATAGATGATTACACCTTTACTTACACAGACGGGTCAAAAATAAACTCGAAAACTGGAGCAGCAATAAAATCCAATAACAGCGCCAAACAGTTTTACTTACCCGATCTAACATCTCACTATACAGCGGAGACTTATGCCATCAAGCAAGCAATAGAACACAGTAAAAACAGAATCGGAAAAACATGTAATTTGCACAGACTCCTTATATTGCATCCAAAACATCCAAAACCTATATCCTACAGATCCACTTATCCAGTGCATTAAACAACAAATACATCACACAACCACATCCCTAGCCAAAGACATCACCTTCCTATAAGTACATTCTCATTGTGGCATCAGTGGAAATAAAGAAGTGGACATCTTAGGAAAACAAGTCGCACAGTCAAACAATATTACAAATATTTCCATCCCAATCAACAATTTCATAAGCAACATCAAAGAAAAAATTAAGCAAAAATGGACACATAAGCGGCAAGAAGTCAACGACAACAACTTAAGACGACTTAAAAACGCCACAAAAATATGGACATTACCAGGAAACCGACGTGACAGAACAACCATCACAAAATTGAGAATTGGTCACACGCTTGTTACACACGGCCACATATTCAAGAGGAAAGTCCCAACGACATGCGGTAGATGTAACACCAGGCTAACAGTGGAACATATCCTACTCCACTGCGATAAATATAGCGACCCAAGAAGAAGACACAACTTACCGGCCACCCTAGAAAAAAAGCTCACAGTCCCCACACATATAATAAATACATTGCTCTATTTAAAAACAATTAAACTATATAATTTATTGTAAATGTATACAAGCTATTATAACAAACTGTAAAATGTAACTTATTGTAATTATGTACTAAGCCCAAACACCAATAGTTTTGTTACTGAGGTGCTCGCACATATATTAAATAAAAAAAATTAAAGATTGCTGTATAATATGACAGAAATATAAGTAAATTATATGATATGTAAATTACCAAAGAAATAAGATTCTTGAAAATGTCGAGGACAAACTGAAGAATATTTTGACGGAACCCGTTTCAAAATTATGCCTTATTGATGTATTGCTTTCAACCATTGAATCATTCGTCTCTTTTAGCTATATCAACTGGTAACCTGCACAATCTTTTGTATAACTAACACTACTAATAGATTTATTTTTATAGGAAAACTTACAGACGAAAGCTTTTATTAAGGTTTTTATATTTGATGGTTCATTACGTACTAAACAGCGCTAAACCATGCTGAATAATTTACTGTTCAAACAATATATAACGAGGAACAAAAAGTATATGCCTACACAAAAATATAAACACCACAGATAACCTTCCAAAATCACATTCGAACGTAGAACAATAATAACAAACTGGTAGGTAACACGCTGTGCAAAACAAACACCTCGTTCCCTCCTGTCCCCACCTAACCTCTCACCAGGCAAGGAATGGCCTCACAACAAACCATTTCGCTACTGCGGCGTCTAATTTATGTTTGGTCTGAGGGTTTAATCTTATTTGTCTAGAAATAGCGTCCGTCGAAAACTACTTTATTTTTCACGTTAAGGTTGTGTACAAAAGTGGTGGTACTCGTAACATCTGCGCCACGCTTTCTGTCGGCGCTACGTGTATGCCGCCAATGTCTGCACAACGCGGGAGACCGCGTTTTGTGTTACCAATATTTATTTCTATGTATTTGCTATCTCTCTCTCTTTCTTTATGTGCGCTGTATTATGTTAGCATCTTGCATTTTTATTGCAATATCCCAAAGAGGCAAATATAGCATTTTGAATCGGTATTTTATATTTCATACGTGGATTGTACAATTAATTTTTCATTAAATCTTTAAATATTTTTAAAATTGCATTACAAATGAATACAATATTTCAAACAAATACACCTATTCTTTATTAGAGTTCGAAAAATTGATGATCCAAAAATATGTATTAAAAATATAATAAAATATGCACTTATGCCATCATGATGTAATTTTATGTAAAATGTAATATGAAAACTATAAACCAAGTAAGCATGAAAACAACAGTGTTGAATATTTATAGGGTAAAAAAAACTGGGTTCTATTAATGAACCTAGTTGTAGATTTTACATAACTATTAAGGATTCTTTAGGCATCATTAAAACAATAAACACTCCATACAACTAATAAATAACTCTATATAATTGTAATATTAAAAGTAAGGAGCGGAGTAAAAATTACCTGGGTAATGGAAAATCCCATTGGCTAAAATAAACAATATCGGGTGTAATCATTAATTTATTTCCTACTCTAGGGGGTCACCCGGCTAATGATAATCTCTTGTACAACAGAATACGATAGACAATACATTTTAATCTTTGCCATTAGTAGTGATGCACGATGAGGCGAGAGTACTCTTGCATCTCGTCTCGTCTCGTTGCATTATGCGAGACGAGAACGAGAGCGAGATTGCAACTTAAAATTCGAGGCGAGATCGATATAGCAACTGCGAGAAGCGAGAAATCTCGCGAGAGTCTCGCAATAAAAAGTATTTATAACTTTATAGCTTTGATTAATAAATTCAATGAAAAATGCACCGTAAAGAGAGAGGAGTCAACGGTAATTCGTGCATAGAACACGTGAATGTGAAAATGATATGAATTGACTATATTTTTTTGAGTTTCTCTAGAGTCAAATGATATCGGTCGCAGAGCGAGGAAATGCAAAATAAAGACTAAATCGGTTTTGCATCTAATAGAACTAGTTTTTCTCCAACATTTTAGCCCCCAATTCATCACAGTTAAAACCACGGTTAATAAAATTCTTGTCATCCCTGAAAAGTAAAGGATCTTATATTAAGCGTTGATAGGAGCCAACACGGAGTGAAGCGGAGTGATTGGTTGCCAGCGGGTTCCCAGTGTAGTGCTTTTTTATAAGTAAATCTTACTGAAATAGTGGCATATAATTAATGATAAAGTATAGAAACTTTTAGTTACAAAAAAGAATTTTTTAATGTTTAATTAGTTTTGCTGATGACAGAATGTATTAGCAGATGTTCGTATTGAAATATTTGGTGACTAGAATTTAGTGTTTCGTCTCTTTATTATAGTTATACGACTGCAAATACACGAAAGACGTAACGATTGGTGCAAACTTGTCTTTTGTAGTTCAACTGATACCGTTGTAAATACGTAGTGCGCAAGCGCTTACTTTTACAGCGAGACTCTCGCGCGAGAACGAGACGAAACCCAAAAAATGTGCGAGAACGAGAGCGAGATCGAGATTGCAGATCCGAAAACGATACGAGATCGATATTTTATATGTCTCGTCTTGTCTCGCCACGTGTGCAACACTAACCATTAGGCCCTTGCCCTTTTAAAGTAACCATCTCTTACAGGTGACCTTCGTATTGCCAGATTTCAAAAATTTCCACTTCCCCTAAATTTTCCAAGAATTCGTACTCTGTTCGAGTCTGTTCTTCTCTCCGATAATAATCATTTTTCATAGTGTACCGGAGATCGTAGTAGAATGTAAATATATATTGTCTGTTCGCTCCTAGCTGAAACAAGCCGATAATTTATTACCCCAATAGTTATTACCACAAATCATAAACCACTTTCTTGAGCCTTTGTTCATCAAACGGCGGTCAGTTGTAAATGGAGTGTTGAACAAGGATTGTATTCAGTTCGTTTTGATATATGCGTTTGTAAATTTTTAAGAGAATTTTTTGAAATTATTTTGATATGCATTTACAGCTAGGTATTATCATTGAATAGGTATAATTAAGAATTACCTGGAAAGACGTTTTCGGCTAATGACATTGTTTTCGGGTTTGGCCATCATCATAATTTCTAGGAATTATTTTATCTACTATTCATTTAAATCACCCTTGATTGAATTTCGTTCCTTTATAATCCTGGTTTTCTTTCGTCTTAAGTCAGTTTACATGTAACATTAGTTAGCAGCGGTTGTAAGTGAAATTTTAAATATGGAAATGTGGAGGCCCTGGGATGTCGACAATGCTTCTGCCAGTGTTAGTGACGAAGTCAATACCTGTGACACCGATGCCGACGTTGTGCAAAGTGATGAAGACACAAATTGTTTTAAATATTTCATCAACGAAAAAACGCAGCAAGTTATATTAAATGTGTATAATCATTTTGTAGAAGTGGGTAAAACGAATGCTCTGAAAAGAACTTCGACTGCGACAAAAACGTCTCTCGCATCCGTTCGTCGCATTGTAAAACGAGGAGTTCCAGTTAAAAAACGGAAGAGGACTACTTCTGTACTTTCAAAAATTGGTAATTTTGAAAAAGAAGTCATTGAGAGACTAATTTATGAAGAATATGCCAACAATAGAGTCCTAACACTGTCTGAACTTCTCGTCAAATTGAAAGATACTATAAATTTTCCCTTTGGAAGAACTTCATTGTATTTATGTTTAAAATCAATGGGATTTTGTTATAAGAAGGTAGACAAGAGATTATATATCATGGAATCTGATAGAATAAAAATATTACGAAATGAATATCTAGTCCAGATTAAGAAATTTCGAGATGAACAGAGAACAATAATTTATCTAGACGAAACATGGTTTGATACCCATGATGTTATTTCAAAAGGTTGGGTAAAAGGCAGCAATAAATGTGCAATGAAAAGTCCATGTTCTCGAGGAAAACGAATATTTATTTTACACGCAGGCAGTAGGAATGGTTGGGTGAATGGAGCATTATTAATATCAGCAAAAAATATAAAATCGTCTAGTACTGATTACCATGAAGACATGACTGCAGCACTATTTGAAAAATAATTCAAGGAGCAACTACTTCCTAATATACCGGAAAATAGTGTTATAGTAATGGACAATGCTAGCTATCACTCGAGGCAATAGGAAAAAATCCCTACAATGTCTTCAAAAAAAGGTGATATGATAACTTTTTTAAATGAAAATAATATTGCTTTTCCCGAGAGAGCCACTAAGCAAGTACTCTTAGACCTTATACGAAGCAAAAGTTTTGTTAAATCTTATTATATTGACAAATTAGCTTCGCAAAATGGGCACACAGTATTACGTTTATCGCCCTATTATTGTATATTTAACCCCATTGAAATGATATGGAGCGAATATAAAAATAACATTAAAAAAAATAATCAATCACCAAATCTCAGTTCAACAGTCGTAGAGTTAATAAAACAACAAGAAAAATTTATTACTACAGCTTCTTGGGAAAACTGTGAAAAACATGTAATTGAAACAGAGAATAAATATATTATTAATACCCAGCCACAATCTATCATAATCAACGTTAATTCTGATAGTGACGACTCCATTTTGGATGAAGATGACAGTTCTTAAGAAAATATAAATTATGACAAAGGGACAGTTCGCTATTTGTAAATAATGACAACAACTGCTCACCTGCAACTTTTAAACACGCCAGCGAAATTTATAGCAAAAAAAAAATTGTATATATTTCCCTGACAGTCCTAAGCCTGTAAAAACTGTGAAGGAAAGTTGCCATTATTTGATTATTTTATGACGAGTATTACTGTATAGTTGTAATAATGACATTTTCCCTTACTTACGCAGATTTCGAATACGTCCCTGTTCCACACTACCTGAGGATTTTCTATTTGTTTGTGGTAATATCTATTGGGGTAATAGAATATCGGCTTGTTTCAGCTAGGAGCGAACCTAATCTATATATTATGTATATGTATAATATTATTATCGTATGGCTAAGTATGGTAAATAATCTGTCATGTTTCTGACTATCCGAATTGGAACCTAATTTTTACACCTTTGAGAGCGAGAATGCAAGTTTATTAGCACACCCAGTAATGGGCAATAACCTACGATAGTATACGTATAAAGAAATAATAAAATATTTTCCTATACTTTATATATTTAACATACGAGTACGTATTTTTAAATTTATTGTATAAATATATATATATATATATATATATATATATATATATATATATATATATTTATATATATATATATATATATATATATATATATATATATATATATATATATATATATATTATCTAATGTAAAGGCAACATATTAAAAAAAAACATTATGCATGTTATATGGGGCGCTAATAAAAAGTACCTATCTTACTAATATTTATAAGTACTTCAAAACGGATATGAGATGAGTTTTTTTTTTTAAAAACAACAATTTATAAAAGAAACAACTTACATAAAAATTAACAATTGGACAAAGTATAAAATGTAATACTCGCTGTTTATTTTTTGTGTAAGTTAAGTTTCTTTCATAAATTGTTATTCTGGTTATTTATTTCTTTTTGAGTAAATAAAAATCTTCTACATATTCGTTCTATTTTTGTCGCACCTCATGTCCATAATCCATATTAAAATTCATAAATACTTGTGAATTTTAATAAGATGTATATACCTAACTTGAGAAGGTTTTTTTCTTAAATACGTCACCTTTACATTTATACCTAAACGAAAACTAAACTATAATGAATACGAGTATTTTATTATGCTCGTATAGGGAGACATTTCTTATTGGTTCCTATGCAGTCGTTTTATTTCTATAAGCAGATTGGCACATCCAGCAATGCGTGATATACCGTGATGATATATTTATTTTATTTAAATATAGGGGTGTCATTCGCTTGCAAGGCGAATTAGAAAAAATAAGAAATGTAAAGATCCTCAATATATAATTGACGCTCAAAAAAGTAATACTTTTTAAATGTACATATTTTTATAAATTTATATTTATTAAAAATACATATTTGACTGTATTAATTTTAATATGAAATATATATTTGCTTGTTTTTACTTTATTAATTATTATTAATTAGTTGACGTTTCTATTGCGTGCTGCGACGACTGCATGACGCCCAACTCTGTTGAGAAATTAGTATATTTTAAACCACATTATAGAAGAAGAATTGAAGAAAGATAGAGGAAAAATATACGTACTATTCGCAGACTTAAAATCAGCGTTCGACATAGTTAATAGGGAGAAGCTAATAGTAATCCTAAACAAAAATGGTGTGAACCAGCTCCTCACGAGAAGAATTGCAGAAATATACCAAACGACGATAAATCAAGTTTGCCATGATGGAGAATCATCCACACGCTTCTGGAGCATGAAAGGATTAAGACAAGGTTGCCCACTAAGTCCCATACTTTTCGCAATTTATATAGCAGACTTAGAAAAGTATATGGAAAGAGGCCAGTTAGGAGGTGTGGTTATTAAAAAACAGAAAATATGGACGCTCGCATATGCCGACGACTTGGTGTGTGTTACAAAAACAGAAAAAGAAATGGAATATGTACTAAAAAGACTTGAAAAATACCTAGATCAGAAAGAAATGATACTAAACGCAAATAAGTCAAAAATAGTTACATTTAGAAAAGGTGGGGGAAGGGAAAGCAGAGTTAAATGGCTATGGAAGAATCAAGAAATACAATCGGTAAAAACATTCACATATCTGGGCTATACCTTCAGCAGAAACAATAACCCTCAAGCGCACATCAAGGAACTAGTGAGAAAAGCAAACATTGCAATGGCTCAGATATGGGGAACTGGAGAAAGAAAATTCCCAGGGGATATTAAATTAAGACTAACATTATTCGACTATACAGTGAAAAGCATAGTGACATACGCATCCGAAGTGTGGGGCTGGTCAGAATACGATTTAACTGAAAATCTGCAGACAAAATATATAAGATGGCTGCTAGGCCTGAAACAACGTACTCCAAAATACATAGTATTGCAAGAATTACAAAGAAGCAAAATTCGAGTAGACACAGGAAAACGCGCGGTAAAATATGAAGAAAAAATAAACATGAACACAGAAAAGAAAATTTTAAACGATTGCTACCAAGTAATAAACAAAGAAAAAAGAGACACAGAAAGAAATAAGTGGGAAGAAACGAGAAGAAAATATTATGAAAGGAATGGGTTTTCGATACTAGAAATACAAAACAGAAGAAGAAATGGGTTAAGAATGCAAGAACTTATAACACAAAGAGATAAAGAAATTCAAGAGCAAGTTCAGCGATCAAAAATAGATCACTCAAGGTATAACCCAAGATACAAGGAAATTTGCCCAGAAAATATCCCAGCGTATATAACGGAGAAGATGAATGTAAAAGATATCAGATTAATAGCAAAATACAGATGTGGCAACGCGGAGAAAAACAACGACTTTTGGGAAAAGGACGAAAAGAAGTTATGCAAATTGTGTGAAAGAGGAGAAGATTCCTTAGAACACCTAATGTACGTGTGCGATAAAACCCAGCGAGTGCAGTTACCAATATTCAAAATCTTAGGAGAACATGGTGAAGGGCTCCCTTGGATGAAAGAAATGGAAGAAATGAAAAATAATGCATCATAAAAATAAATCTTGTAAATAAGTAATAAATGTTAAGCAAATTTATAAAATATCTAAATTATAAGAAAAAGTATTGTATATATGTCATGCAGGTGAAATATTATAATAGAATGTAAAGTTATTTGTATATTTAATACCTTATGGTAAAAATAAACTTAATACTACTACTACTAGTACTATAAATTTATATTTATTAAAAATACATATTTGACTGTATTAATTTTAATATGAAATATATATATATATATATATATATATATATATATATATATATATATATATATTATTTGCTTGTTTTTACTTTATTAATTATTATTAATTAGTTGACGTTTCTATTGCGTGCTGCGACGACTGCATGACGCCCAACTCTGTTGAGAAATTAGTTTTGAGCATAGAGGATAGTGAATAGGGGATTCCGATTAAGCCAATTTTAAGCGCCCCGTCGCGGTATTTTTATGAACTATGTGGACATACAAGTAACTGTCATTGTGCTGTCAAGTTGATAGCTTTGCGAAATTTATGTTCTATATTAAAAACATGGGTATTAGATACTCGTATGGCCTCTGTAAGAGTGATTACAGGAATAAATATAAAAAATATATGAGAGGAGTTTTTTTATGCCAATTTCCAAGCCAATCTCATCTCTCATGGTTTATGCGTAACTAGATCAAACTAAATGGTTTCGTGGAAGTAGTGGTATATGTGTCCGTAGTTAAATAGATTTGATATGTTATGAGATAGAAAATAGCCCCACTTTATATTTACATCAATTTCCACACACGTATTACATGAAATTACCGCAGATACCCATTTACCACCATCAATGCAAGGTAATATATTATCACTGCGTCCCGCATTCATATAATTTTGATTTCTGAAAACGTTGAAACATTTTGAGTTAGTATAAATCAGTAAATACCCAGTAACTAACCGAAACTAAAACCTTAAAATAAGATCGCTCTTTTTCCGCCTTTTTTCAGACCGCCACACTAACCATCTTTTTTAGGTCATTCACAGAATGATTTTCAATATTTTTCTTTTTTAATTTTGCCCCCGGCACTATCTCTGCACTAAAAAAATTCATTTTCATCACTAATTGAAAACATGTTAACAAAATATGTCTATTTGTCCACATAGTTCAAGATTTCACCGCAAATGGCGCACTTTGTGACGTCACGATCGGAATCCCCTATTCGTGAGGCGCACCATGCGACAAAACGCTGAACTACTTTTACATTGTCGTATATAGACAATTCTTTTGGCCAGGTAATCGTCAATACTACATGTTTGTTATTAAAACATGAAATGTATCTGAAGTCCTTAATTTGTAAAGATGGTTTTGAAATAAATTTTAATCCAAAAACATTAAAAGTTGTAATTTTTTTTTGATTACTTATATAAAAACAAATTCAATTTTTTTTATTTAATATTCGTTACAATCTATGTTTAATATAATTGTTATAAACCAAAATTTGTTCAAATCGGTTGAGCCGTTTTTGAGACTCGTTCGACAAAGTCTTCCATGGCTATTTGTACACAACCTTATACAAACTATTAGAGGGAGATAGCTGCATCGTTTTATTTACATTAAATTTGGACAAGCGTAACAGTTTGTATTTAGAGATGTTGTGTGGTTGTTTTGTGACAATTTATTAAGACATCGTTGAAATCTTTGTCACTTAAATTTGCTAAATATAAGCAATCAAAATAAGCCTTTCTAATTCGCCATCCATTTTCCTTATGTGACAGATAAAATAGGGTGTATGGTATGTGAAAACATATTTTGATGTGTAGAATAAGGTTCACGTAACCTGGAATTTTAGCGTTTACGCTATCTATTTTGACGTTATGTGAAAACTCTCTAATGTGTTGCTTAGGAGTTGCTCAAAGTTTCGCTAACACTCCACGATTACGGGCGGAGTGTGGGTTTCAGCTTGACTTTCAATACATGCTCCCGGGAGCCCCAGATGTGCAATCGCAGGGAGGGTGTTTAACTTTTTGGTCTTGTACTCTGATTGGTGCTGCTTCCTGTAAGGCGACTCTCAGAGGGGTATGCTGTTGCATACGTGTGTTATTCCTCAATACATTCCTTGTGGTGGATGCGTGTACATTTTGTGTATGATTGCCTTCTCACTGAGTATTTCTCATGTGTTGATTCTTTTCCGGATTCGGTCAGGCGACGGTCATCTAGATTTATTACTTTTCTTGTATTATTATTGAATATACAGGTATGGGTGATAATCATTTTTAATATGTAATAATTTTTTATTTGCATTTTTCTCAATATTTTTGTTGTGTAAGACTATAAGTGTATTATATCTTTATAATTTGAAAAAAATATTGAAACCGGCGAATAATAAAGGTAGGTTCTAATTTAAAATAAATTGTATACTGTATTTTGAGAACCCCTGGTTTATTTTTTTTGCTTCGTTCCTTTTAAGAGTCTTATGATATAGAAATTGTTTATTAATTTAATTAACTTCGTATCTGTTATAGTTCTCGAGATAGCAATAGTGCCCCAATTAAATTAAACATCCTGTATACGGGGTGTTAAATTTTTTGAGGGTGTATATATACATTTCGATATGCTGATTCTCAATCAGAAAGAATTTTTCCAAAATTCGGAAAATTATTTCTTATTTTTTATTTATACTTGAAGTGTACATTTTTACGAATTACGAATTAATTTTTTTCCTGTTCAATGTCAGGTACGTGATTAGATAATTTATTATTTCTGATATACATTTCATGTCGGCTGTGGCGCACTAAAAATGAACACTGCAAGACTTGAATAATTTTCCGAATTTTGGAAAAATTCTTTTTGATTGCGAATCAGCACATCGAAATGTACATATACGTATATACGTACCCTTAAAAAGTACCCTTTTTTAACATCCTGTATATATGTATGCAAATACAAGGAGACAGGTCCGGCCTGATATTTTACGGGGCCGTATGTAAGATTTTACGGCGGGATCGTTAAAAATAAAAGGAGTATAACTTACATGTATGTGTTACATTCTATACCCAAATTTTAGCATTGTCCGAAAAATTTGCTCAGAATTGTTTTGAACACTTGTAAATTCCCAAACCTGAACTTTACCACCTTAACAGATATTAATCAGAATTGAACAATAGTAGTAAAAGTTAGGTTAGGGTTTGTTATAAAAACATAATAAATAAAAATCAGTCTGAAAGTTTAGATAAATCTACAACGCTTAGCGGGTTTGGGAATTTTTAGGAGTTAAAAACTAGTTCTGAGCAAATTTTTCAGACAATACCCGAATTTGGGTATGAAGTGTAATATACGTATTAAATATTTTTATAATAATACTAAGCAAAGTGTTATGGCCCGCGGAAAATTGTAGACGCTATGGTTTGTTTTTTCAAGCTTTAAGTGTACCTTAGTACACATCTTGGACAGAAAATCTAGGTATAGTACAAGAATAAGTTTGTATAAATTTTAAAAAATGTTTAGCAGAAAATGTCCAATTATTGTTTATCATTTTCTGATCCTGAAATAAGTAGGATAAAAAGTAGTTACCAATAAATTTAAACAAAGTGAACTACATTCTGAATACAGAATATGTACAAAAAAGATAAAAGAAATGTATGCTGGATTTAGTAAGAACATGTAAAATAAAACAGATTTAATTTACGACCAAATAATGTTACAATACAATAAATAAGTACAAGAACAATTTTAACTTTTTTATTTTAAATATATGTACAGTGTGCATATTTACATCTTTTTACAACTAAAGAAAACTCTAACTAACTCATTGTACATTTGTACCACGCTTTTGTATCAACAAATAAATTATGTTTTACCATTGCAGATTTAATTTCTTATCATTGAACAAATATAGTTTTTTCTTTCTTGTACAATTGGTAAGAATCTAAATCTGCCGAACTACACAGCAAAGCAAAGAGTTTGCCCCTAAACTATAATTCAAAACATGTGAACAGAACTAGGGTCGTCTTAAAATTAGCACTTATAAAAATTATAAAAATAGAAATTGTCAACTGGAATTTTAAAAGGGAACACTAACAATTTCGTTGTAAGTCAATAGAAAAAGCAAAAAAGGACATTCATTTAATAATTGTGCACAAAAATAAATTGTTTGGTCATATACTAAGATTATAATCAATAATACGCTATTGGCAGTTGCAACTGCATATATTATATGTACGAGTATATTGAAAATCAACAATTCTGAAACTTTTGAAGCATAATACAGTGCAATATATTGGAAGTAAATGAAATTAATATGAAGCAAAAACGTGTTGGTATATCGTTCGTTATAGCGGTATTACATTAGCGTAGGAATTTTAGGTATTACCAAGTAATATTAAGAAAATATGTATTTTAAAAAGTATTCCACAGATATTACAAGAATATACTGATGCCTTAAAGTAGGTACAAATGTTTTATATCCATTATTTTTTGTGAAAATTATGATACAATCACGTTAAATAATTTAGAACCAGCTCTTTCAACTGCGCGGTGGATGAGAAATAAAGCCAGAAATGTCGAAAATAATTTTGTTGCGTGTTTGTCGTGTTCAAATTCAAAATATTGCTCCTGTTTTAAAATGATGAAACTGTACCAATAGAACAATTAAAATACGTAGTAGTGAGTTACAAACAATGAAAGTGTAATTATAATAACTAGCAAAATTGAACAAGTAACCCTTATACCGAGTGGAAAGGCATACTTGTGTACATAAGCGGTTAACGTTACATTTCATATTATTCGTATTCTTGCTCACCATTTTCGTGTAAATAATTGGTGAAGACATCAATCGAAATAAAAAAATATCTTACATCAAATGCACCTAATAAATTCGTTTTAAATTATTAGTTAATAGCTAAATTAAATATATTTACATAATAGCATACATTTTGTTTTAATTCCATGGCTCTAGAATTATAAAATTAGAATTTCTGCGGTTACAAAATATACAGTTATGTTTAAAGATTTACATGTAGAATTTTAGGCCCTACAATTTTTATTTGACGCCTCTTTGTATAAATTTCTGGAAGCAATGCGCAAGGAAAAATTGTTTTCCGTGTTGAACGCCATGTTTCCCTTTCCTCTCGGTATAATATTTCATAAAAAAAATGGGTGTGATAACTACGGTGCACACATATTTCGGTATTTTTTTAACGCCTTGATAATTAAAACAAACTTCTTATACTACCTAGTAATTTTGTAAATGTATCTACCTATTTATTTAATGAATCCTTTTTTGTTTTTGTGCACATTTTAAACGAATTTTACTATAAAAAAGTGGCAGTGTTGGAACTGAAATAGCGTGAACACTTAGGAATACTAATTGTCTAAACAGATGAAATACTGAAATTAGGTGAAATTTACGCCAACACTGAAAAATAAGTCTGGTCCTTAGTTTCTCAGTTGTCATATGAAGGGTTAATAACTACTCTTAATCTAAAATTATTTATTTGTCGCAAATGTTTGAACCGTGAAAATTAAGTATAATATTTTGTCTTTGTCAGGTCGGTATATATGTAATACTGGATTATACAGTATTTATTAACTTTATTATAAAGTTATAATATTCATATCAAAAAGATACCAAGAAAATGGCTGATATATCTGTCTCAACAAATAATATTTTCAGCGGAGCTGAGATCGGCGTAACTTAGACCAAAAAAATCTGGGTATTTTGAATATCGTTCATATTTTAATATTAGAGAATACAAATAACTGATTTTGATCATTTTTGAGACAGTATTTGCGCGTATATAGTTAAATATTAAAGTCAAGGTCATACATGTAGGTACTGCCATTTAGTTGATACGTCTAATATACGTATGTAAAAGTTTCAAATTGTAGATGTAGTTATACTGGGGCGCATCTTAAATTTAGATCTTTGGTGTGTATGATAATGTAATACACATAACTGCATATCTGGAGTTAGTTTACCTAGTAACAGATCCGTAGATCAACCAAAATACCAACCAAAAAACTAAATTGGATTACTTCTTATAACCCAAATTTGCGTTACGTTTTCCAGCTACTAAATCTATAAAGCAATGATTTAAAACATAAAGTCATGAAGCAAAAAATATTATTTTGATCCGGTAGTTATTTGGTTGATAAACGAAAGATGTACTTGAAATAGGAAATTTCTCCGTACATTTTACATATTAGCTACCAGAGATGAAAAGCAAAACCAGTTAAATTGACGATCTGTTAACAAATAATTTGATCTCTGGCGATATTAACGCTTCCTTAATGAACACAACAGGTTATTCTTTAATCTTAAGAGATTCTTATTCAATCAAATCTACTACAAGTAATGGATGATGTATACTCGCTCAGAAAGAAACACGACATCACACAACATTCGAAAAAAGGTGACACAGAAATGACGAAGAAATTCATTTTTTAATTAAGTACGTCAGTACGGCTTTTTTGGTAATAGCGACATATTTTATTTGATTATTTATCATAAATATACTTAACATTTTCATTTTACAGTAAACATGTTTAAAGCACCGCCAAAAACCAGTTATGTTGTGACGTCAGTTTGTGTTGTAAATTTAGCATTCACGGAAGCTGGAACTGAATTTGCTGTTTTCTGGTTCGCTAATACTAAGACTAGCTAATATACGTCACTGGACGAGCGGGAACTGGTGCAATTAAATGTCATTTTCAAAGATAAAGTAGATCATAAAGATCATTTAGATAAAATATTCAACTTCAAAATAATAATAAATTAAACATGTTCAAAATTTCAAATAATCAGGAAACAAAAAAAATCACTACCTTTTCAAAACCATTCATTTACTACGTTTATATGCAGTTTTGAAAATGGTTTAAGTTTTCTGTCAAAATTATGCAAAACTGTTTACATGCAGTTTTCAAAACAAGTTTAAAAATTGATTTGAAATCAGTTTCGGCGCATTTAGCTGATGTAAGTGACAGATCCTCTTCACTCCAAATACTTCGTTTTGCTATTATTCCAATTATTTTTTATGCTTCGTACCACTATACACTAAAACTACACAACTGTCAGTATATTTGAAGGTTAATAACACAAAGCGACAGAAACGTTATGTTCTGTACGCATGCGCAGTATCGAAACTGAATTTTACGTGTTTACATGAGTAGTTTTGAAACTAGTTTTCAAGTCCAATCCATGAATTTTAGTTTTGGTTTGAGATAATTCAAAACCGTTTTGACACTGTATACATGGCGTTTTCAAAACTAAAAACGTTTTAAAAATGGTTCCAAAACTGCATGTAAACTCAGTAATTGTATGACTAGGCATATTGGCAATTTTTCTTCATATGCATAAAAACTAGGTGTTCAGTTTGAAATCTCATTTTATGGTTTCATCATTTATTAAAAAAATAAAACATCTGGACTTGTTTGGGGTTTTTCTTTTTAGTAACTTTGCATTTACTTGATGAAAATAATGTTTAGAGAAACAATGTCCGGTTTATTTTTCTTTATTAGTTTTCATTATTTTGTTTCAAACTCATAAAATATATACAAACTTGTTGCTCACTATGTGATGCAACCGGAAACTACAATAAATGAATTTGTTCGGTTTTTGTAAAAAAATCTCAATAATTATATTATGCCAGTAGTTTTGCAAATTTTAAATGTCGATAGTAGTACGATAATAAATCTATAATTATTTAAAAAAAATCCATGGTCAAATCCTGTGTCATGTTTTCTGTACTCCACCCATATATCTTTAATTTAAAGAAATGTCTTTATATCCGTCAATTATTGTTGTGTGTCTATGTCATCGCAATCTTTAACTTTACGAGCGAGTGTATCTACAAACTAAGTTACCTACGCTTTAGTAACAACATACAAATAGTTCTCGGTCCTTAATTGTAGTCGGTGGAAGGCATACGAACTGAATGATTGGTCCCATTTAAGTAGGGATTAACCCTTAACGTAACATTTACAGTATTTATACAAAACTTAGCAAATCCGTAATAAGGCACTCTTATTGTGACAGTACTGGATATACTAAGTGTGAATGTGTTATCCCTGAGGGAAATTACCTATGTAATCGTTACAAACGTCTGAGATTCAGGAGGCACTATCACAAAAATCACTTACACTCGTGAAGGTTCTTACTCAAAAGGAGATTGTTATGCGGTCCTGATAAATGTCGAATCAATTCTGGTAATGATTCAAACGACAAAGCACAGAAACAACAATTAAATTTTCCTCCGGTACCATCATTAGAAGATATGACATTCCGATGAACAGAACACAAATGCTTCAATAGGTGAGCTTTTTGTTTAAACATAGCCACACACAACCTACATGCAAAAGGTTTTTCTCCCGTATGGACTCTCAAATGCGTCTTCAAATTCCAAGACATACCAAACTGTTTACCACAGTATTCGCATCTATATTCCCTTACAGCTCCAGCAGTACCACTTGCAGTATTAGCACTAGCTGTTGCTTTAGGCACAGTTTGACTATGCGACGCTTCCGTTTCTTCATTACTCTGCGTACCAGCAAATTGTTGCTGATCTTCACTCGCTACTGGAGTCACTTGCGTTTGGCATAAGGACCAAGCACCCCAAGGATGTTCAGTAAAATGCGTATAAGGTAACGGTGAAGGCGACGGTGAAGGGGAAGCCAACGATTGATCGGCGCTTGGAGGTCGATACTTCACGACGACATCGTCGGGAGGTGCCTGCGAAGTGTCCGGATGATGACCCGCTGGTGGTGTGTGGGACCTATCGGCCAGGTAAGGAGGAGCAGACACCGACATCGGGTGATGTGCTGCCAGCATCGGATGTCGAGGACCTGGACTGTTAACAGATTTGCGATAGCGCGCGTGCGATGAGATCTCGTCGATATACGACGGGGAAAAGGGCACGAATGGGGGATTCTGCGCAGGGGAGTTGTGGAAACCTAACAAAAAAATATATTTTAAAATTATCCGAGGTATACTGCCTTGTTTGAAAGTATAAGATTTCCGAAAAAGGTTGCTTGGGTTTCAGTAAAGAATATTTCAACCGTCGTTATTTTTTAAGCATCAAGCTTCATCTTTTTCACATGACATCGAGTACAGTTTATTGTAGGCTACGAGGAATAATGAATTTCTTTGGACCGCGAATATATGATTGATAAATTAATTCAGCTATCGTATTAGATGCCCTATATCTTCCCGATGATTTTATTTTCTTTCCACGGGAACTCTCTCCTAGAACTGTGGTTTATTAATCTAAAGTTCCTTTTCAGCTGAACCATGGATTTCAGTTCGGTTAAACATAAAATGCAAATATTCACAAAAGTATATTTTTAAACCATAGAGTGAGAAATATATAAACAGAATGGGACCAGGCGCACAAAGCTAAACATAGAGGGCAGCATCATAACCATGTACTGTTGCCGCAGATAATTTTGAATGACTTCACAGACAGTGAGAATTTTTTATTGCGTTTCTGACCAAAAAGTACAATTATAAAATCAAATCCACGTAAAACAATGTTAATTATTATAATTGTTGTATAACTAAAAATTAATTTTTTTCAAAATGTTCTGCACAAACAAACTACAAGAACGTATTTTTTTGAAAGAAGGATCCAAATAACTTGAACTATTTGTCAATATTAGTTCCGCATTCTCCAATTAGGAGTACTTTGAGTAAGCACGCGCCTTCTAAAGTGCACAAATTTTATTACATAGTTCTAGAAAGTACATGGCTATGGTGGCATCCAAAGTTCTAGATTAAAAATTAAACCGAGCCCATTTAAAACCCAAGCAACCATTTTCGGAAACCATAGATTTGTTCGCTTTGGTATCAAGATTTTTTTAATGTTTGTTTTGTCTCTTACTGCTGAAGTATGCAACAATAGTTTTGGCACAAATTAAAAACATTTCTTATGAAAAATATATTAAATATTATTAAACTTAAATTGTAAATGGTATTTAATATATATATATATATATATATATATATATATATATATATATATATATATATATATATATATATATATATATATATATATATATATATTAGGAAGACTAGCTCAAATTAAAATTTATGTGGCGGATGAAGGCCCATTTCTTTTCATTTCTCTTGGCATGTAATTTGGTACGCACATTTCGCATAAGGCATGACAGTGCATATATCAATTTCGCTAAGCTTTAAGCAAATTCTTTTTCGCAATTACACTTCTTAGGCAGTATCAAAAAATTATCATTTTTCTACAGTGTGTAACTAATTCTTTTTAGTTGCGTAGTTGTATATTTCGAGCATTTTTGTCTTTCTCGGTAATTTATGTTATACCTAAGTAATGTTCTACTGACGGTCATGTGTACACGGAATCTGCGAACTAATTTCCTAGATGCTCCATTCGTGTTTTTCGAAGCTTCTATCATTCTAAAAAGCATTTATAGCATTGTAGCAGTCAAAAGGAAGATAATTTTGATTCCTCTAAATGTTTACAATATTGGGAATGTGTCCAATTAAAATGTAAATACTTTTCTTAAATTTAACTTGTACAACATTGTGGACTTCTTGACAAAAGTTGACATGGATAATAAAAAAGCATTTATATGTTTTTAATGGTGACTTAATAAATTAATTCTTTTGACATATAAGTAATTAAGCGTTAATTTTTTGCGAAAACTTTTGTTACATACATTGTATTGAATAAGTCAGAGTTCGAGGTTCAGGTCGTACCGAAACAAAATAAAATAGAATGTACATAAAGAGCATTCTTTAGATAAGAAGAGAGAAAAGCTGAATTATCCTTTATTTTATGAATTTGCAATTATTTTATATGCCCCGTCCTATGCAATTATGCGCATGCTTCGAAAGGATAGTGCTCAGACTTGCTTAGCGCATATCTCATATCTTATAGCGCTTATTATTGCCACAAACCGTGAGAAACCTCCAGAACAATTTTAAAACATCAATATTTTGCTCTACCTGGTCTTCGCTTTCTGTGCGGCGTGACAACATAGTTATCCGGACTCTGTACCAAAGACATCAAATCTGGATCGGCGTTAGAAGGTTTCATTTGTGGGAACTCGTCGTGGTGCTTTAAAGGCCGGGTGTCGAAGTCCACGGGTTCGATATAAACCCCGGGTTTTCTCTTCACACGATGATGATGGAACTGAGATAATTCGTGAACTCGGGGGGTTATCTTCACAGTAGATTGACGAATGAAGAGTTCTTCACTGTCGCCGAGCGAGATGGACCGTTTCTTGTGCTCGCCCTGCAAAAGAAGAAATTTGTCATCATCAGGAAAACTGTCACTGAGTCGTATAGTCTTTGACAATACATAGTACCGGAAATCTCGAATATAGGATTTTAACTTATAAAATCAAATCATTAAATTCTTGCTTTCCTAATTACTTTAGGTAAAAAAAAGCTTCAAATAAAAGTTGTAGAGACAGAGCATAAAATTATGCATCTGAATCAATAAGAAAAATTAATTTCGCATACTTTATAACGACAGAAATTAGATTTAAAATATATTGAAAATTAAAAAAATACCGAATGTTTAATCGTTTATCTCTCAATTATAAACTATAATTTAAAATTTAAAATATTTTAGTGGGATCAACAAATTTATTATTTATTTTATAAATTTTTTAAATAGATAATTTTTCAGTCGAACAGAAATTACAATGGGCCCATCAACCATTTTTATTTTAATTTTTTTTTATGAAACTTCACAACAAAATATATCGGTCAATGAAAATCCAGTTTGAAAATTCTTATTAAGAGAGATATATTTTTTTAAATTTGAAGATTGGTTTGTGACGTCATCAGGACTACCCAGTGGTAATCAACCAATTGATTTTCATGTGTTTGTATTTACTTGTTTTTATATTTGTTAATATTTTAAATATTTATTATATCTTATAGTTATTCAATAAATTTCTTATTGTTAATTGTTAAAAAAAATCTTTTTGAAAGTTAGTGAAACATTTCCTTATATTTTGACGTTACCGTGGCGCTAGTGGGCTTGTCAAATGATGGAGAACTAAAATAATTTAGTTTCAAACTTTGTTTTGAATACATGGAGATTTGTAATTTCTTATTTTATAAACTGTATGTATAAAATGATTCCAGATTTTAATAAATTACATTTGTATCCGTTATGTTGTCTTTCTGAATTAATGGCAAGAGCGGGCTTTCAATATTTAGCCAATGAGAAGTTTCATTTCAAAACTAGTCCTGATGACGACACGAATTTTATAAACCTTTATATATTGGAGCTAAATAAACTTTTAATGATTCTTCTTTTACTAATCATAATTATAGAACATATAAATTCTATTTTTAACACAAGTTAGACAGATAAACCGTTAAATATTTCTTAATTTTCTTTGTTTCAATTCCATGACCATGACTACCGCCATTTTTGGGATATTTCGATATTTTCATAACTAATGTATGTCGTTACAATGCATGTAAAATTAATTTTGTTTATTGACTGAGATGTAAAATTTTTATATTTACCTTAAATAATTTATTAACAAAGCAGGAATTTACGAAATATGTCTTCATCATTACCGATATCTGCGTACAAAGCAGATTGGCACACCCAGCAATGGGTAATAGGCCGTGATGATATGTTTATTTATTTATTTATTTTATGGTTTGCAACTTTAAAGCTCTGTGTTTGAGAGTACCGGTCACCACCCTGTATAGTAATTTTTTTCTGAATTGTTTCAAAATTTTCACCTCAGTTTCCTGGTCTTCGGTAGGAGTATCCTTTTCGTCACTCTGTTCACTTCCTTTCGTATTGAGAGACAAATTCACTGGATTTGAAGAACTTCTTCTTCTACTCGACAAACGTCCGCAATCAATTTCTTCTTCTTCTTGAATTTCGCCCTCTTCTCGGTCGTCATCATCTGCGGAACTTCTTTCTTTCTTCACCATTAAGTTCTCTAAGTTTACTAGGAATTCCTTGTCAGCGGGTCTATCGTCTTTGCTATCAGATGACGTTGAGTCCTTGGAGCTTATGTCTCCGGACTTTTTGGAACTCTCCCCCTCGGATTTGGAGTTCCAGAGATCGGATTTAATTTGGAGAAGTTCGAAGAGTTCTTGGATGCTGTCCAGTTCATTCGACTAGAAGAAAAAAATATGTCAAAAAGGAAACTTTATTAGTTATTCCTTTAAATATTTTTTTATTTTTATTCATGTGTTACGGACGGCTTTAGGCAAATATAAGCTTAGTCCATTTTTTAAAATTTTGAGGTACCAATAAATAAAGCTTCTTTACTGAACCTTAATTTAACTCAGCGTCATATTTAATTATTAGAAAATTATTTACTGGCTGTTAAGTAATAAAAAGAATAAACTTAGATGGGCAATTACATATTAATTAGTAATTTTTATACGTCGTTTTTGTAGATGTACTCAAACCTTACAATGTAATAACTTGTGAATAAGATTCTTTTTGTGAGGAATAATTTTACCAAACTATTTGGCATTCTTGAAAGTAGATATCGCTGTGTGTAACTCATACTTACAATATTTGGACTATGGTTGTTTTTGCAAAAAGCTCCTCAATTGCAAATAGTCATTTGCAACCGATTAGTTCTCATGATTTAAAATTATTAATGGAAATAAGACGAACACAACATGCATGCCGGTTCGGGATTCGAACCCGGGACCGTTGGATTGTTAATTATGACAATCAACAAAGATTTCCATTTGGAAAGTTGGTGAGTCCATAGGATGATTTTGTTTATGTTTTTATTTAGTGGCGGGATTTGGGGTTGGCAAGGTTAATAATTTAATCAACCTTTTTAGAAATTAGAATAATAAATTTTATACTTGAAATTAAGAACCAAAATATTCTACTTATTCATACTTAACATCTCTAAAAAGAACAACTTTACATTCTTATAATAATAAAAATTTATTTCATATTTCAATCTTTTGGTGTTTAAAGTTTTACATCTTTTCATTTAAAAACAATTAACATTCATTTAAAATTTCATTTCATTTAAATTCATTTAAAAATATGTATCTCATTATAACAATACCCTTCCACCTTAAAAATCGAAATCCGATAAAAAGTTAAAATTATTCATTTATTCCATACTCGGCACTCTTATAATAGAAATGTTAAATAAGATTATAATATAAAACCTTATATGAATTTCTCCCAAAAAAGGATTATGTGACGGTATGAAAATTTTATATTATTGTAGTTCTTATAGTTCTTGAGATAGTAATGGTAGCCCATTAAAAATGAACACCTCTATATAATTTAAAAAATTTAATATTCACTATAATATTGAAAATATGAAAATACTATTTAGCAATAGAATTTCTTCATATATAAGTACATGCATCACACGGAATAGAAGAAATATAATTATAATATAATACAATAATTTATATACTAAGGAAACCCAAAATCTGGGTAATACTTTGGCCTAATGAGTAAATGTGTATCAAAAGAGAAGTTTTATTTTGGTATAAAATTGTCAATAAAATAAAATCACAATTCAGATGTAACAGCGAAACCGACCACCGCCATTATTTTCCCTATTATTATAGTTACAAAAAAATACTATAGGTCAGAGTTGTATGAGACCAAGGAAGGCATCCAATTATAGAAGAAAATATTTTTTAAAACCAGTGGTACCCAAATTGCAAGAAAAGTTATATTTTCTTAAATGGGATGGCAAATATTTCTTAGGCCTATTCAATAGAGTATTTTTTCTGAATTCAACCATGTAATCATTTTATATCCTTTCATATAATAAAAAAGTTATTTTTCAGTAGGTTATGCATGAAAAACAACTGAGCTTAAATTAAAATGAAACAAATATTTGTTCATAACTTTATTAATAGTGTTCTATCTGCAATAATAGGAATTATGCACTAAATAATTCAAATTGACAGATATCAGTTTTTGTTATATATATAGGGTGTTTCCTTTAAAACAAACAGCGCTTTTTTGAGCGAACTAATGACTTTAGAAAAAATGTTATATACAACAAATGATCAAGAATAAAGGGCTAATTTACTAATAATAACAAACCGAAAATTCGACCAGTGGTTCTCAAACGGCAGAACAAAATTATACTTTTTTAAATATTATCCTATATAATTTTTAAGCCCATTAAATAGAGATTTTTTCTGATTTCAACGATATAAATATGGTATAGGGTAGTATAACAATTATTTCGAGAAAAATGGTATTAAATATGTTATGATATTACAATACGCTATGCAATACAGGTATTGATACGTCTGGTGTCTAGTTACGCTAATAGTAAACCCATTTTTTTATTACGAGTACATTATTTCTAGTTTTTAATACCATTTTTCTCGAAATAATTGTTATACAACCCTATGATTAGAAAATAATATTCTATTAAAAAGACTAAAAATATATAGGGTGCCATTTAAAATAATATAATTTTGTTCTACAGTTTGAGAACAACTGGTTAAATATTCGGTTTGTTACTGTTGATACATTATCCCCTTATTCTTGATCATTTTTGGTATAAAACATTTTTCTCTAATGTTGATAGTTTGCTCAAAAAGCGCTGGTTGTTTTAAAGGCCTGTATATATATATATATATATATATATATATATATATATATATATATATATATATATATATATATATATATATATATATATATCCTACTGAAAAATAACTATAAAAATAAAATTTGTTTAAATTTTAATTGATTTTTCTCAATATTTTTGTTACGAAAGGATATAAAATGATTACATGGGCGCAGTGACGGATTTAGCACTTGAGAGGCCCCAAGTGCAATTCAATTTTGAGGCCCCCTAATCCCCCCCTCCCTAAATATGTTCAATACCATTATAATGAGCATTCTACGCGCAGTACATTTTTACTGTAGCACGCACCCTAGATTATTAATAAAAAATAATAATACAAATACACATACGATTTATTTGAATACAGGGTTTATTAATAAAAAATACAACGAAACATATTTTAATTTTAACCTAGTCTAGAGTATCCACCTCTCAAGAATTTTATTTTCAAATTTATGTACATAGTTGCAAAACCATGAAAAATATTAAATTCCAAAAATTAGAACGGAATGCAAAATTTATATTGACTTTGGCAAAAAAAAAAATGAGTAGGGTTACATTCCTATAAAATGAATGTACTTAGCATTAAAGTATTTTTGAAAATTTTATCGCGAAATGCATGCAACCACCCGAACAGACATAGGTAACATATCTATTTACATTACATTATATACCCGAATTTCGCCAAAATGAGTTCTGTGCGGTAGGTTACCGTTAGACTAATTGAAAATTTACAAGCGAAGAAGTTATAACTTTCACAAATATAGCGCTTAGAATAAACTCCGAAAGTGATGACTTCAAAATCGAGCAGGAATTACAAAAGTTGAAAGTAGGCTTCTTAACTGTATTTTGAAAGAGTTGTGAATGAACCTTACTAGCGCCAAATTTAAAGTAAGTTGTAAGGATATTCTATCTTTATCTCGTCAGTAGAAAGCATATTTGCATATGGTTTGAAATATGACCGCTAGATTGCCTCAAAGCATATGGCGTAGAAGGCGTTATTCATTTGTTAATTTAATTCAGAGAATACTATTAAATTATTAATTATTTTTATTAGGAAAATAATAATAATAATAAAAATAAAACAATTTTTTATTTTGAGACCTGAAATTTGAGGCCCTCTCGATTTCAGAGACCCCAAGCGCGCGCTTCCTGCGTCTGTGTGGAAATTCGCCACTGCATGGGCGAATTAAGAAGAAATACGCTATCGAATAGGCAAAAAATATATGTATAATCCCATTTGAAAAAATTTAACTTTATACTCTAACTTGACAACCACTGGTTTCAACAAATATTTTCTTCTATAAACAAATGTCCATCTTGGTCTCCTACAACTTTGTTTTAAAGTTTTTTTTTTTAATTTGTAACTATAATAATAAAGAAAATAATGCGGTGGTCGGCTTCGCTGTTACACCTTGTTATTAATATAATATTGTTATTAATATTATGTTTATATTCATTCTGTAATTGGAAAATTTTGTTAGATTGAATCTATTAGGGCCGGTATTTCCATTTTCGGATAAAGTGTTGGATAACTTATCTGTCGGATAAATGAACAATATCGCATCAGAAGATGACATTCAATATAATTTACGTCATTTATGCTTTTATTTCGATGCGATATTTTATCATTTATCTGACGGATAGTTATCTTGAACTTTATCCGGATATGGAAATACCGGCCCTTAAATAAATAAATAAATTAATTTATAAATAAATAAATAAATAAATAAATAATAAAATAAATAAATAAATAAATAAATAAATAAATAAATAAATAAATAAATAAATAATAAAATAAATAAATAAATAAATAAATAAATAAATAAATAAATAAATAAATAAATAAATAAATAAATAAATAAATAAATAAATAAATAAATAAATAAATAAATAAATAAATAAATAAATAAATAAATAAATAAATAAATAAATAAATAAATAAATAAATAAATAAATAAATAAATAAATAAATTAATAAATTAATAAATAAATAAATAAATTAATAAATTAATAAATAAATTAATAAATTAATAAATAAATAAATAAATAAATAAATAAATTAATAAATTAATAAATAAATAAATAAATAAATAAATAAATAAATAAATAAATAAATAAATAAATAAATAAATAAAGAAATAAATAAATAAAGAAATAAATAAATAAACAAAGAAATAAATAAATAAATAAATAAATAAAGAAATAAATAAATAAATTAATAAATTAATAAATTAATAAATTAATAAATTACTAAATTAATAAATTAATAAATTAATAAATTAATAAATTACTAAATTAATAAATTAATAAATTACTAAATTAATAAATTAATAAATTAATAAATTAATAAATTAATAAATTAATAAATTAATAAATTAATAAATTAATAAATTAATAAATTAATAAATTAATAAATTAATAAATTAATAAATTAATAAATTAATAAATTAATAAATTAATAAATTAATAAATTAATAAATTAATAAATTAATAAATTAATAAATTAATAAATTAATAAATTAATAAATTAATAAATTAATAAATTAATAAATTAATAAATTAATAAATTAATAAATTAATAAATTAATAAATTAATAAATTAATAAATTAATAAATTAATAAATTAATAAATTAATAAATTAATAAATTAATAAATTAATAAATTAATAAATTAATAAATTAATAAATTAATAAATTAATAAATTAATAAATTAATAAATTAATAAATTAATAAATTAATAAATTAATAAATTAATAAATTAATAAATTAATAAATTAATAAATTAATAAATTAATAAATTAATAAATTAATAAATTAATAAATTAATAAATTAATAAATTAATAAATTAATAAATTAATAAATTAATAAATTAATAAATTAATAAATTAATAAATTAATAAATTAATAAATTAATAAATTAATAAATTAATAAATTAATAAATTAATAAATTAATAAATTAATAAATTAATAAATTAATAAATTAATAAATTAATAAATTAATAAATTAATAAATTAATAAATTAATAAATTAATAAATTAATAAATTAATAAATTAATAAATTAATAAATTAATAAATTAATAAATTAATAAATTAATAAATTAATAAATTAATAAATTAATAAATTAATAAATTAATAAATTAATAAATTAATAAATTAATAAATTAATAAATTAATAAATTAATAAATTAATAAATTAATAAATTAATAAATTAATAAATTAATAAATTAATAAATTAATAAATTAATAAATTAATAAATTAATAAATTAATAAATTAATAAATTAATAAATTAATAAATTAATAAATTAATAAATTAATAAATTAATAAATTAATAAATTAATAAATTAATAAATTAATAAATTAATAAATTAATAAATTAATAAATTAATAAATTAATAAATTAATAAATTAATAAATTAATAAATTAATAAATTAATAAATTAATAAATTAATAAATTAATAAATTAATAAATTAATAAATTAATAAATTAATAAATTAATAAATTAATAAATTAATAAATTAATAAATTAATAAATTAATAAATTAATAAATTAATAAATTAATAAATTAATAAATTAATAAATTAATAAATTAATAAATTAATAAATTAATAAATTAATAAATTAATAAATTAATAAATTAATAAATTAATAAATTAATAAATTAATAAATTAATAAATTAATAAATTAATAAATTAATAAATTAATAAATTAATAAATTAATAAATTAATAAATTAATAAATTAATAAATTAATAAATTAATAAATTAATAAATTAATAAATTAATAAATTAATAAATTAATAAATTAATAAATTAATAAATTAATAAATTAATAAATTAATAAATTAATAAATTAATAAATTAATAAATTAATAAATTAATAAATTAATAAATTAATAAATTAATAAATTAATAAATTAATAAATTAATAAATTAATAAATTAATAAATTAATAAATTAATAAATTAATAAATTAATAAATTAATAAATTAATAAATTAATAAATTAATAAATTAATAAATTAATAAATTAATAAATTAATAAATTAATAAATTAATAAATTAATAAATTAATAAATTAATAAATTAATAAATTAATAAATTAATAAATTAATAAATTAATAAATTAATAAATTAATAAATTAATAAATTAATAAATTAATAAATTAATAAATTAATAAATTAATAAATTAATAAATTAATAAATTAATAAATTAATAAATTAATAAATTAATAAATTAATAAATT
>CAUJCB010000031.1:55000-115000 GCA_963082715.1 Harpalus rubripes
CTTTTTCTTACACACAACTTATAATGAAAAAGTTGATGGGAGGGGGGCGTCTTCTCAGATTCAGCCGGTATAATAAATAAACAAAAATAATAATAGGGTTAATTCAAGAATATGCTTTAAAGTAGTATTAAATTTTAAAAAATATTGTTCTTTAAATAGCCTCAAATTTGAAAATATCACGAAATATCCGTTAGATATTTGACAATTAATTATTGAAATTTGTGTAATATTTTGATAAAATCACGCTATCTGAAACAGAATGTGACGTCAAAGTTATGGATAACTGGTGTAAAGAGAATGCTGTGATTCTTAACGCCGATAAAACACAATTAGTGCAGTTCATGTTGAAATGGAACAACTTCAATGTCTCAGCTTCTCTTCACAATATGACAATAAATCCGACAACAACAACCAAAAGTTTAGGTTTGCACATAGATTACAACTTTGTTTGGGCTAACCATTCTCACTATCTAATAAAAAGACTTAACATATCTTGTTATGTTCTAAGACATTTACGTAAATGTGTAAATATAGACGTACTTAAGCTTTATTATTTTGCGCACATTTACAGTATTTTGTCATATTGTATAATCTGCTGGGGTAACTCTAGCCAGGCAGTTATTGTGTTCAAGGCTCAGAAAAATGTTTTAAGGGCAATTATTGATTGTTCTCCTCAGACTTCATGCAGAGGTCTCTTCCTGAGTCTCAATTTACTTACTCTCCCCTGTATCTACATCTTCCACTGTGAGCTTTTTGTTAAGAAAAATTCTTCTTTGTTTTTAACAATCAAACAAGCTACTGGATTTCATAACACTCGCAACATCAACAATTTATATATTCCTAATTTCAGAACGAAAAATTTTCATGACAATGTTTCATACATGCCAATCAAAATTTTTAATCACTTACCAAATGAATTGAAAGCTATTAAGACTGTGAATACATTTAAATCCAAACTAAAACAAATACCTCACACAGAAATGTTTTTATTCTACTGACGAATTTCTCAATAACTAATTTACTTATATTTTCCATATTTATTGTATTTTATGATATTTTGCCAAATGTACTTTTATATCGTGTATTGACAAGCCAATAAGTTTTTTTAATTTCTTTGGCAATTAAAAGTATTAAGTATTAAGTTCATACAGGTTAACGTGCCTAATTTTATTTATATAAATAACTTAAGTAACGGACAAACTTTTTTCTTATTGGCTATGGATGGCGTGATGTATGCACTTTGACGTCACAGGGAGTGGGGAGTTGTTTTTCATGACTATTTTACTATCTATCTTTTTATTTAATCATTTACGAAAATAACAACAAATTATTATTATTTTTATTATTGCTATGAAAAATATTGCATAAACTTTAATTTAAAATACTTTTTAAAGAATGTGAAACCGGCTCATTAATTATTTAAATAAAAATTGCAGTCTCCTCGAATCTTATCCAAATTCTAACACTACAGCTATTTTGTAATTACATACTTATAATAATAATAATAATAATAATAATAATAATAATAATAATAATAATGATAATAATAGTAATAATAATAATAATAATAATTAATAATAAATTTTCTATTAAAATTGAAATAATATATAGAATTACTTATATTTAAAAAAAATAGATACCTCCATAAATGAAAGGAGGGGTCCATCGACCCGTTCGACCCCCCTCCCCCCTGTGGGCATCTATCACATAGTAATTAGTAATATAAGTTTATTAATACGAGTATGACAAATTTAATTAAATCGTTTTAAAAGTTGTCTATTTCTCTTTCCGTATACTCTGCAAAATTATTTATCACCATACCAGATCATTTAAATTTGAGATATTTTCAATTAATGTCTTTTCTGTGCTTAGCGTAGCCACCGCTGCTACTATACAGTATCTCACACTCTACGTTCAGTGTGGCGGAGATAGCCAATGTTATTCTTATGGACGTTTTCTGTACCATGTTGCTAATTTTGCAATGTAAAATAATATTGAAACATTCATAAATTTTCATTGCTATACCAAAATTAGCTAACACTGTACAATTTAAGTTTTATGGGGGTCTCTTATTTACGCAAAGGCTTATTGTATTTCTTTTCATCCACCTGTTTAGACACACTGAAATTACACCATCAATAAAGTACCCAGAATATTTCATCTCTTTTTGGGAATCTATTTTCTTCTTTCTATCTTGTAGACTTATGGCAGGTAAACATGGCAACCCGGTATTTCATAAGACTCCACACTGAACATAGAGTGTGAGACACTGTATAGACGCAAGACGGAAGCAAAGTTACAATGCGTTTGTCTCTGTCGCTTTGGGCTTGTAAATGTAGCATATAACACAACGCGAGGGTGATTTAAATCACGATCAACTGATTTTTTTTAAATCATAGATTTAAATCAAATTTTATAAAATAATACATTTTTTACCGAAAAATCAATTGTTTTTCAAATTATTTTAGATACCTACACGCAGAGTTAACAAGTATGGTAACATAATGTAAAAATATATACATATATACCGGGTGTCTACTTTTTTTATAGACCACAGGAAATACAATGGAATTTTTTTTATATATTTGTAAATTCTGCTCTATTAATTTTCGTTGTCTTGCTTCCAACACAGTGGAATCGTGTGCAACGTGCAAGCAACGCTATCGACACGATGGACTGATTCTATTAAAAAATATTAAATTCAAAATATGTAATTCATTATTTTTATTCTTTTGCATTTTCTTTTCTGATTAATTTGGGAGATCATTGACCAAATGACCTAGTGGAGGAACCGCCACTACATTGGGGTATGTGACAATGTGACCATAATGAAATTTCAATATACGGCTCATAGAATATAAAAATTAACCATTATAGCTCCTTATTTTAATACAAAGCAGATTGGCACACCTAGAAATGGGTAATATGTCGTGATGATATATTTATTTATTTATAAAAATTAAACATTATTTCGTAGTACTATATAGTTATTTGCAATTGAATGTTTGGGCACAAGTTTAAAGATGCATAATATTCATAAAAAATAAAGAAATAATTCTTCAATTTCTATTCAACAAACATATTGGCAAACAAATGTTATCTTAAATTTCGGTCGCCATTGAGCGCGCTGGCCAGAAATCGCACATGCTCTCAAAGTTGTTAGAGATGTCGCACCACCAGGTTCACTTTTGGTTCATTTAAAAATTGTAAATCATTTTCAAGTTTGATGTCGGTTCGATTAGAACCCAGGCCGATTCATAACTAGTCGCATGGTGGACGCAACCTCGCGATCTCATTAAAATACTAATGATACAATTAGCTCGACTCTAAGGTTGTGTGTTCGAGTCCCACCAGGGGCTTGGGTGTTTGTGAGTGTTTTCAAATACATTGTATTCTTACAAACGTAAATGTAATATGGTAAATAATAAAATTATTTGAATACAGTTATACACAGTGTTCAAAAGCCGACAAAATATTATTATTATTATTATTATTATTATTATTATTATTATTATTATTATTATTATTATTATTATTATTATTATTAATATTGTATTTCGTGATAATCATCATGGACCACTTTTTTAGGTAGTGTTCATATGTTCAAAATACAGAGTATATATTCTACTATACGCCCGTGAGATAACACCCTCAATAGTACAGATATATCGTCATTAGCTAAATCAGAAAATAGAAACAGATTGGTACTGCTAGAAATGGAACTAAACTTTAATTATCAACAGTGATTATTGTATTAGAACGACATATGTAATGCCTAAATAATTTACCGTCATTTGAAAATCTACACAAACAATTAACACTCTACATAGAATTAAAGTATAAAGAAAAACAGAATTCATTAGAAAAATAAAATAGGGAAATGGTCTTTAATGAAATTCTCATGTATTATAAATGTAGGTGTATTGAAATTGAAGATGTGGCGTTAACAACCAGGCAGCTCAATTTTTTAAGGATTGCGGAAAGTAAAAAAAGAAATTTGGAGATATCTGATAGTTGACGCAAAATATTAAATAAATAATGAAATAGACAAAATTATGAAATATACATGTTTTATTTATTAGCTTATATTGTACATACATACATAGATTTAATTAAAAAAAACTAGACATCGAAAAAAAAAAGACATTAAAAAACTCAAAATATTTAGATAAATATCAGGAACATAAATCACAATAACGGTAAAAACCAGGTAGTTCCAGGAGTTATCTTGTTATTGCCATAAATTTTTCGGACAGCTCCATTTTTTTGTAACTATAAGGATAAAACAGAGATCTGATTCTTCCACCAAACGGTGAAGCATGACATTAGAAACATATTTATACATGAAACTCAATTTCGCTAAAAAGTAGAGCTGGTTGTTTGGTTATTAACGCCACATCTTCAATTATGTAGCAGCTAGCAGCATAATTTCAGGCGCAACTCATGTACAGATTATTAAGCTCATGTGCATCAGAAAATTACAGTTATTAAAATGAACTAACATAACAAATTTGTGACACATTTAAAATATTTTATAGATTATACAGGGTGTACAACGAAAAGGATCATACGAGTTTAATATAGGGTGCGGAAATTGGCTCTCCTGTATATTTTAGAGCATATGCTCGTCAAAAATCAGATGAGGAGTGTTCGTTCAAAAATTAACATGTCCATCATAAATAGTGTTGAGAAAAACTCAACAAACTTACTAGATCTCTGCTATTATTATTTTTAAATAGATTACGTTTTCTTTCATTCAATTAGTAAAAGTTTATAAATTCTCCGATAATAAGATTTTTTTATATCTTTTATTTAGCTTATTTTTCCAAAAATTATTTGGACATGTTAACTTTTGCATGGAAAAATTGGGACATGTTGATGTTGAGTTTTGTTCGAATTTTTTTTGTGATAATTATGTTATTATGAAATTAAAATTAATTTAAACATGCGTGTATTTTAACAAAACTCATCATTAGTGTTAAATACTAATTCATATTCAAATTTTCACAAAAATATTAAAAGAGCACAGTTTAGTATTTAAAAATTCTCTGTTCGTGTAAAAGTGAACCATTACATCAAATTATTTGCAGTCACATTTCCTATTATATTAATTTTCAGACTAATACTCGGGTGAGTTTTTTAAAATCTTTTGGTACCATTTGAGCACATCTATCTCTTGTCATTTGATCAAAATATAAAAAAATTCAAACAGCAGTTCTAATGGATATGTTAACTTTTAATTGATACTCAATTTTTAAAGTTAAATTTATATAGGACATATTATGTTTTTCTTGAAATCGATCATGTCATTCGATGCGGGCGACATGAATTAAGGCGAAAATATGATTGCATCATTCATTTTTCACAAAAAATCGACATATGAACTTTTGAATGAACACTTCTCAAATAGCAAGTGCTATTGATGTTAATTGTTGTAATCATTGTGTCTACATTGTTATAATTCAACATTAAATATTCAAGTATTACAATCTTAACTGAAATTTCTTTTTTTTGCTTTGGCTATCTGAATTTTGACGAAAATGTCTTTATTTTATTTTTAACCCGTATAGCTAGTATCGTCGGGTCCAGCCGGACCCGCTATCCTCAATTATTACTACTGATTGGTTAGTACTATAGTACTGCACGTCGATGAATGGGATTCCAGGACTTTTCAAGTATTCAGTGGTAGTTCGTTGCGATCTTTGTTAGAGCATTATTTTGAGTTTTCGATAATCTTTCGTGCACAATGTATCTGCACGTTTTTTTATGTGTGAATACAATTTTTAAGTTTTTTTCAAAAAATATGATGTCAAGCTTATTATACAGGATTGCTCACAACTCGCGCCCCAGACGAAACTGACACTTGCCGACGACAATAGGTTGCCAACAAATAGCAGAAAATAATTTGCGGCTGCTTGCATAACGGAGTTACAAGACTTTTTAATCCACCAATCCCGGAAGGATATCTAGAGGTGTGATGATATTAAATGATAAATAAAACTGGTTGCTAGATTTTAAAAATACTACTAGTGAGTTACAAATTTTTTTGACTTACTGTAATTTTGACAATTTAGAGTTGACTTTTCACAGTCAACAAATTTAGGTTAGCGAAGGTGTCATCCGAGATCATCATTTATATCGTACAGTGCAACGTGTTGTATCAGCTGTGTAAAATGTGTTAAACGAAAATATTATTGTCATTTGATCTGGCATAACTTGACCGGTCTCATGCGTCCTTGCGATGGCTCTCAATATCACTTTATGATCCACAAGATTTCTATCCGGAAAACGTTCCGAATAGACTCGTGCTGCCTCTCTGGCCTTACGTCCACATTCTCCGAAAATTATAATAATTTCTAAGTAATCAGCGGCTGAATACATAGTAAGAATTTGCCTTATTTTATTCACCTTGTCAAATTTAATTTGACACTGACATTTTTCGAAAACTACAGTCGCCCACACATTTTAAAGAAGATTTATTTATTACGGCAAACACACGTTAATGGTGTAGGTCTCTGATTAGTCAATTTTAAGACGTCTTTTCTCGAATATCTTTTAAGCTAGATTTTTTTTCTTCGTAATTACACATCCGAGTGCAGTCTCGTGTTTCCTCATTCGCTCTGGGGCGCGAGTTAAGAGACACCCTGTATAAGTGTTCATACTATTGTATTTAAAAAATGATGATCATGATCCAGATATTTGCGTTATTTTAAAGAATGTTTTTTCATTTTCAGAAAAAAACATGTATTTGCAATTTATACCTGAAAATAAAAAGTTTTCTTATAATTTGTCTTTATATGTGTTTAAACCAGTTGTATATATTCTCAGGATTGAATATTCAATTTTGTATAACAATAAACAAACATTTCACTGCCTAATCGTTGTTAAAAAGTTCCGGGTCCGAAATTTCGGCTGGCCAGACAGAGAAACTAGAGATAGAGATATGTCTTGTCTAGTTCGAGTATTTCTCACTAGAGGCCACGTAGAAGCATGTGTATTTTGTCTTTGTTTTGTAGTTTCAGTGGTTTTGTGAGTGATACATTGATTTATCTTTAATATTAAACTTTATAAATGAGTTATTTTAACCTTAAATGTTAACCTCGAAATTTTAACTAAAAACACTTGCGCCTCTAGTGAGCAACGTTCAAACTAAACACGTATAATCTACGTGGCCTCAGTGATGACCTCTAGTGAGTAATACACGGACTAGACAAGACATATCTCTATCTCTAGTTTCTCTGACTGGCCAGCCGAAATCAAAACAAACCAAATGAAGTTTTGTCTAGATATATTTGGTCGTTGGACCCCACGATACTAGTTATGTTGTAAAATATTACGATAGTCAAGGGTTAAATATCTAGTGCTACATATATTGTGTTGCATTAAATGAAGACTTTTTAAAAGTAAAAATTAATTTTAAACATCTTTTCATTCTTGTATTTTTGCTCTAAAATGTACAAGAGAACCAATTTCAACACAATTTTAAAATCCTATGTTCCGTGTTTCGTTGGACGATGTAAGTACAGGATGCATGTTACAAAAATTGGTGTAAATCTTATTTAATAGTCACCACAGGAATTTTTGAACGTTGTTTGTTTTTGAGCCTGACAAAACTTGAGTTTTACTTATTTCGAAAATACCTCATCTTGCGTAATACGGCAGATAAAGAAAAAAGTGTTTTGATATTTTTTACGGTTTTTTACGTGGCGTAATTAAATTTTTTCAAAACTTAATAATAAGTTTCGAAATATATAATTTTTTATTGTATATCAACTTTTTAAAATTTATTAATTGATAATGGGGGTGAGTCAATATTTTGTTGTGCTTTATTGTCTTTGTCATTTTTACACATTGCTTTGAAGATTATGAGATGGATTCGAACCCAGAATCGCTGACACCTGAACCTGAAGCTAGTATGAGTACGCTAACACCAATAATTCTCGAGATATAACTCAACATATTTTTTAAATAAGCACATATGCTGAAACTGAATTTAGTTTAATTTTCAATGATGTATAACAAGTCTATACATTTTATTTTAAACATGAATTATTAAATTATAGGGGTGAAAAAAAAATATTAAAGAACAAAAAAATTAAATCAATTACACATCATCATTTGTTTAGTTTGATTCTATATGTTTTAATTAAATTCTCTAAATTATATTTAAATAATTATTTTCGAATTAGATAATTTATTTTTTATCTGTTATAGTTGGCTTTGATATAAATCCAAAAATGAAGTTTAATATGCTTTCTGAAGTATATAAATTAGAAAAATGAGTAAAAATAAAGAAAATAACATTAGAAATATATAAACAAATGATGCTCTGTAAACTGTATAAAACTGATCTAAACAATTTTTTCTTTATCTCTCATAATAAGCGAGATTATGAGGCAGGTATTTTCCAAATAACCAAAAATTTTAGCCAGCAACTCAAAAACAAAAGACGATTGAAAACTCCTGGTAGGTACCTACTTATTAAAATTGCCTCTATAAGTTTAACCATAAAGACCTATATAATTTTTCTATAGTATGCATAATAAGAAAGTTTTTCATATAAGGAACTCGAATTTGTTTCACTTTGTACATATTTAGCAATTACTTTTGTACAAATATAATTATTTTGTACTATTAGTTGTAGAATCTTTATAAATATATCAAATAGTTCAGGCACTGTTACAGTCCTTAGCTCGTTCGACAATGTTTTAATACCCAATACTAGGTACAATAATATGAAGTAAAAGAATAATACCTATTTAGGTAAATATTTATAGATATTTCTATTAGTTTCCCAACAGTACAGATATAATCGTAGGTATCGTCATTATGCTAAACCGTTTCTTTAGATATAGAGTTCTACAGCAGTGTTTCTCAACCGGGGGTCCGCAAATACCTTACAAAATAATTGTTCCCAATAATATTTTTTTTAAAATCACTTACAAATTAGTTTGTGAAAATATACATGTTCGCCAAGTTCAACATACTTTGCAAGGGGTCCCTGTTAATAAACAGGTTGAGAAAGATTGTTCTTACAGGACTGATTTTAAAAAAATTAAAACTGCGACTGTGTAGATGTGCACAAAAATCTATGCTTTTTTTCAATTGTAGTGCCATTTGACCCCGTCTTTAGTATAAGGACAATCTAATGCACTCAAACGTTATCTACATAAGCAGGGGCCGCTACGTGGGTATAAGGCGCCTTTGTGCAAAGTTATATTTTAGCGCCCCAACCACCCCCCCCCCCCTTTGATGTAAAATTACCATACGCTTTAAAGTTTAAACTATACTTTTTAATCTTCAAAAATGCTAGATTTAATATATTGAAATTTTCTTAGATTGATTCTTGTAATCAGTAGGTTATAATCAAAATCCTTTGTTGTACTCAACACTTTTACAGTTAGTTTGCAATATAACAATGAGAGAAAATTATCCGTTGGGCAGGATATTATTTTTTACTTTTTAATTTTTAATAATAAATAAGGGAAATTTAATATCGGTAGAAAATAATAAAATTATTTCACTAAAATTTCAAATGAATGATACAGGAAAAAATAACTAAAATCTATGGGTACGTTCAACGAGAACTAGTGATAGGAAATGCTTGCGCTAGAAATCTAGCAAAAAGATATAATTGCTGAACGCATCAATTATTGACATTTGTTTTGACATTAAAATGGTAAACGCTCTTTTGCTTGAGATAATGTATGAAAAAAAATATTTCCAACGAAATTAGCGGCTTCTCCAATAAAAACTATAATATTAATTTTCTTAATAATAATTTAATTAATAATTTAAACTCAGCAGATGTATATATAGGAAACTTTTTTTGACAAAAGTTGTCCCGCAGTACCCAAGAAACGTATAAAAAACATTTTAGTTGTCCGATGTCCATTTATGTAACCATTTTAGTTGTTTACTTCTTACCCAACAAGAGCGCCACCTACAAAGCGGAAAATATAGCGCTAAAGTCAGCGAACCGGAAACAGATAATGCTTAGCAATACGTTCAAATGCATAGCGTTAGAAGTTGCTACCTAGCGCTAGCGACGTTGAACGTACAATATATTAATATAAAATTTAAAATACATATCACGATTAATATTTTAGAAATCTTCTGAACTATCATATTGCGACTTAGCTTCTTTTTCCATGAACCATCTATTCATTTCTTAAGTATTTCTATAATATTATGCAGGTATAATAAAGTAAACATTGAATACTGTTTTACTTATAGTATGTATCATAATACAGAAAAAAATGTGATCGAATACTTTCGTGCCAATATGGTAATGTGAATTTAAAAGTCAGTTAAAATTGGTTCACCATTCACTAACATCCTTGAGGTGCTAATTCTCACTGTTTATAGTCAACTTTAGATATTTCAATACTTTTATTATAACGTTCATTTCTTTGTGCTTCGCTAAGATATGAAATAATACCTACTTAAAAAAATGAGCCATATTCATCATTTTATTAATTTATAAGCTACTAGCTATACCCGTTACATATATTTACAATAAACCAATATGAAGAGGTAATGTTATTAAATAATAAATTTCTTATGGACAGGGCCGCTCCGTGCGGATGGGCAGGATGTGCCCCGCACAAAGGCGCCTGACTTTGAGGGGTGCCGTTTCAATACAGTAAAGTAAATAATAGTAAATTTTTATAAAATGCTCTTATCCGTAAAGACAAAATTAATGTAGAACTATACAAATTAACGTGATAGAAGTGAACAATATATTTTTTAATTTGCTTGCATTAGAACTCTAGTTATAAGTAAAATAATTATCGTACCAATCGGATCGTTATTTTTCTACCATGGTTATATTGAAATAATAACGGTAAAAATGTTGATTCCAACAAAGTATATATTGACTATAGTTCAATAATATTGATTACAAGAATGAATCCCACAATGAATCCAATATTTAAATGCCTACCTAATAGCATTTTTCGAAGAATCAAATGCTTTATTATTTACATACAATTAAATAAAGGTATTACTGAAGAAATTTCGATATTATTGAGAGTAATATAAGAATTTCCAAGACACCAGGAAATATCGGATAAATATAGGTAGCAAAAGAAATATGATTGAAAAAAACATGTATTCTATAAGTAGGTATTACAAGAAAATATAGAGTATTCCACGGGAAATATTGGTATGAGAACGCGAATTAAAAAAAACATAAATATGTATACATACAAAATAATTATTTTCACTATATTATGATTAATTAATAAAATTTTTTTTTATTATTAGTAGGTATTTAGTTGTATGATTTACAATCTTATACAAATTATTGCATGGCAACACAGCATTTTAATTAGTTTACATATAATAATTATTAATAGTTGAATTAACAAAAATATATTATATAAATTGGGTTCTAGTGGCTGTGTGCCTGAGTGTCTGATCGCAAATCTGGTGATCCGGGTTCAATCCCGTCCAACGGCAAAATTATTTCGAATTTTAAATGGCACAAAAGTGACCTCTGTGGTGCACTCTTTACGCCAGTGTATGTGTGGTGACGCCTGGTAAACGCCCGCACGGTACGAATATGTCATTAACATTACCGATATCTCTATACAAAACAGACTGGCACACGCAGCAATGGGTAATATTGCCGTGATGATTACTAATATTGCTGAAATTATTATTTAGTGTCTCGCTCATTTTAACTATTAACAATGCGATTGTGTGGCGGGGTGTGGTACACTCCAGCTGTTCATTTTTTTAAAATAATTTTTACACGGTTGTAATTCTGGTTTCGTGCTTCCGTGGACCGTCCTATACTACTCTACCTTTGTATTCTCAATTTAAAACTGACTGACAAAAATAACATCAACTTATATTCACGTATGGTGTGATAAACCCTAGCGCACTAATCACGTAACAAAAGGTAAAAAAATTATTCGTTGCTGAAATTATATTTATTAATTTATTATGCTCTTTCCAGTTACACAGGATAAGTAGCCATGTTATACAAAAAGAAACTGACATTTTTGTGGAATTACATGGAAGACAAACGAAGTTTTGCAATGAGTTGGATGAAGAAGCCAGAAAGAAAAACCATGTACTTTTGTGAAGCCTGCCATAAATCGCTATGTTTGCAACATGTAGTTATTTTTTGTCATAAGTGATACTAAAAGCGAATGACACTTAAGAGAATATTAGTTTGTCAAAGAATTGCCATTTTTATGTAAGAATAGAATGTATTCAATTTATTACCGTAAAAAGTTTTTCTTCTTTGTTTATGAGTTTTGATGTGTTTAAATTTGAAATTAAAGTAATAGATATGTTCTGTATAAGTTTCTCTTCATTTATTTTTATTTATAAATAAATAAAATAAATATATCATCACGGCATATTACCCATTGCTGGGTGTGCCAATCTACTTTGTACACAGAATTTGGTAATGTGACGACATATTTGTACCGTGCGGGCGTTAACCAGTACCTCACGGGCACTCATTACTGGCGTGGAGAGTGCACCACAGGGGTCAATTTTGTGCCATTTAAAATTTGTAATATTTTGCGTCGGGCAGGATCGAACCCGGTTCCCCAGATTCGCGACCAGACACTCAGGCACGCGGCCACGAGACCCCATTTATTTCAGTAATCACAGAAAAATTACATAAAAACTAATGGGGTTTTGTACACCCCATCGCACTAACTACGCGATAATTGCCTACCGCACTAACGCAGGGTTAAATGTATAGTACTCTCTCCACAAAAGCATTGAGAGTCCGTGAGGTGATGCCGGGTAACGCCCTCAACGGTGTAGATATATCGTTATGACGATAACATAAAAAAAGTTAAAATACTGTTTACTCTCAACTTACATAATACTTAAAATTCCTACCGTGCGGCAAACAGTTTGACATAACTGCTGAAGTTGAGCGTATACTTAGGCGCTTTAATAGTTAACTGTTAAGCCTATGTTACACAATCACATATTTATAATTAAATTTACACGTAAAATATTTTAATTTTTGATTATATTCTTTACGTTTTACACGGACAAATATTTGTGACGTTCTTGACAGTTGCCAACTTAAGTATATTTTTTATGAATTGAAAGAGAATTTGTACATGGTACTGGGTGGAACATTTCTAATAAGTTACAAAAGTAAATTTGTTTTATTTTAACATATTTTTTGTCGTCTTTCCACGGTTTCACTCAAATTTGTTTTCGTTTCAAAAACTTATTTCGCGGAATAACAATTCCGACAATTACATTTTTTTTTACAATTTATATGTTCATTGTTCTTGAAATATTTGAACTAGACGTTTAGTTTTGATAACGACAGTTTCATAGAACAGAGTAGCCAATTCCACATGAAATTTCGTGATCATATACAAAGTTGTAAAAGTGCATGTAAATTTATGATACTAATGTAAATCAAGCTTTACACTTTTTTCATTAAAAAATGTGGAAGCAAGGCAATAAAATGATTATTATAAGTATAAACGATAACTAAAGTACTACACATTGTGATAAAATTAATTAACACAAATTATACACAAATTAGAATTACTTATTATCAAGAAAAAATTCCGCAATTTTTTATTTCCGTAAATATATAAAAAAAATTATTTGAAACAAAAATATAAGAGAAATATTATAAATACTGACCTGTCTTTTGATAAAAAGAACATTTGGGTGTTTATAAATAACTTCTAAATTTAGAACATGAAATTGTGTTTATGTAGATGTAGAATATTAAATTTAACGTAGATAATTTTTAATTTACAATAATAAAATGTGTTGCTCAGTAGTACTGGTAGTTATACTTTACTTTATTTGGTCAGATAAATGCTAATAATTTCTATTTTAATATATGTTATTACACAATAATATTTAATAGGTGAATGCTATACAGTCATACGCGAAAAGGTATGTAATAAATTTAATTTATTGATGCAAGAAATGTAACCTATTAATTTGTTTAATTTAATTTAATATTTTATAATTAAATTATATGGCGTTTTCTTCAATAGAATATGTATTAATTTAATTTATCTACACCTGTTTAATAATATATTGATTATGTACGTAACCATGGATACATAATACCGTTCATTATCCACGCCCCGTGGATTATGACTCATAATCCACGGGGCGAGGTTACATAAGACACGGAACTGCCAAATTTATTGTTGAGGGTTCACAATCATCTTCATTTAGCGGTTATGCGCAAAGTATTTTGTAAGAAATAATCGTTTTATATATCATTAATATAGTTTTATGACCATATTAACCTGGTAAGTCATGATACTTACGCTGTGAGTAATATTTCAGTAAATTGTTTAAATAGTAAGTTATTTTTATAAGATTCTAAAATTTGTTACAAAAAAATGATTAAATTATTTTCACAACCAACCTGGTATCATGGTACCAGATTAATTATTCGTAATTTTCTCTTCCGTTTTTGTAATTTATTTCATTAGTAAAAATTAAATTCAAGCATATGGTTGAATTCATAATTTTACGTAGATTCTAAATATATAAAAATATAAGATATCTCATTTGAAACATGAAACTTAATGTCACTTCCGATTAAACCGGAAGCGCTATCATCATGCCAAATACAATGATTTGTGAGCCCTTCGGTCTAGTTTACAAATATATAAAAAAAATTGGAAATAATTATAAATAAGAAAGTTATTTAGAGTGGACCATTTTTCAGTGTCACCCGGTATAATATGAATTCAATTGCAGGTGTAGATAAAATATCGTATTCTACTCGCGTATAATGGCTATTCACTCGGATGAATTACCACACTCGCCTACGGCTTGTGTTCTAAAATCATCCTTGTGAATAATAGCCATCATAATACGCTCGTTGAATAATATACTATAATTAACTATATGTATGTGATGTGAGATTTTATTTAACAATGTTCTATACTTATCCATTATGCACAAATATACATGTTATATTTATATACTTTGAAGTAAGTATATTTATAAATATAGGAATAACATAAATATAATGATTAATAATACTAATCAATAAAATTCATTTTCTCAGGTGTCTTTAGAACAAAAAATAAAACAGTTTTCAGAAATTCAAAAATATTTGAGACTCCTAACAACATTCTCTTAGTATAAAAATTGGATACACATTTTTATGATATAAATTACCTACATATTTTTAATATTTTATATTATATCTATAATGCACTAATGCATGTTATAAGTTAATGTATAACAATTACAAATTGTTATTTAATTTTACCAGTCACTTTAATAAACAATCTTTAAAATAAAACATAAAAATGCTAATTTTTTACCAGGCACTTCTATAGATTTTATCTTTTCAGTTTTTTGTGCACGGATACATTTCTGATATTTGAAATATGTTTTTCTCTGTGTGTAGATAATGTATCTGATACACTAGTTAAGTAATGATATTATTATTAGAATGAATTCAGATTATGAAAACCCTGATTTAATCAATTTTGAAAGCAGTACTTGAGTAATGTTGTTTTTTTATGTTATATAGGTAGGTAGTTTTAAAATAAATGAAATGTTAAACCTAATTTTTGTGCGTAAATATTAATTTTCAAATTATAAATTTTTTGATTTCGGTAACTTTGGACATTGTTTAAATGGTTGCCACATATAAAAACATTTTTCAAGAAGTGTAACTCGCGTATAAAATATTTATTTTTATTTATTTATTATTACACGCTGTTTATTACATTTGATTGTATATAAGCGATGGGTGATATGATGGGGATGAGACAGTTTTCGTACTGACTTTTTATATCGTTGCATTACATCTTTCGTGCTAATGATGACGAAATTAAGAAAGACATACACAACAGCCATGCCTTATCCGGGATTTGAAACCAGAACCCTTGGAGCGCGAAGCGACTGCGTTATCGCTACTCCACCTGGCTCGACTATAAAATATTCCAAATAAAAAATAAATAAATAATTATATCATCACGGCTTATTACCCATTGTTGGGTGTGCCAATCTGCTTTGTACACAGATATCGGTAATCATGAAATATTTGCACCGTGCGGGCGCTTACCAGGCGTCACCTCACGGGCACTCATTGCTGGCGTGGAGTGTGCACCGCAGGGGTCAATTTTGTGCTATTTAAAATTGGAAATATTTGGCGTCGATCGGGATCGAACCCGGCTCCCCAGATTCGCAACCTGGCACGTGGCCACGAGACCCCAAGATATCATATTAGAAAAATGATAACTCATGTTAAAAAAATATGGTACACGCATTATCCCGGGAATTCTTGCTATTACTAGAGAAATTTATACTGGAATTCCAAGGTATCATTGTTGAAGAAGGGTAACTAGTGGAGAAAATGTGTTAGATCCCGAAAATTAGTAAAATTACAGGTGTTACTAGTGAAATTTATACAGAAATTCCAAAGTATTACCAGATAATATCTTTAAAATATCTACATATGTATATATGTAACTTAGAAAAAATAATATTACAAAGGCAATGTTATTTAAGATTTGGGAAAGGTGTTCCTGAGGCATGTCATCAGTATGACAAGAAAATATACGCTGTGGACATTATATGTTCTATCAATAGAAATGTGTATAACTGAATTAATAGTGATTTAGCATGGAAAAAATGGTAATACGAAGGAAATATTATTTGAGAAAAGTGTTTCTGATCTATTCCAAGGGTATGACAAAAAAATATAAATTATGGAAATTATAGACATCAATAAAATAGTGTATATCTGAACTAAAAGTGGGTTAACTTATATAAACACATCTGAAGTAGGAAACAAGTGTAAAAGTCTGTATAAATTCTTGTCTAATTTGCTTACCATCACAATACCTATTTAAAATGTCCTTCAACATGAGAATGTATATGTACCTCACATGTTAGTAAAGTAATTATGTCATGCATCTGCTTTCTTACACACGCACAATCTAACGTTCAAATATGTTCGTCGTAATGTACGTACGCTCTTGAAGGTTCTTTGCATCATTAAATCATTTTTATCCGTGATTGTTCAGGTTGCTTACAAAGAAAATAGGAATAGGAAAATGACTTCTATACCAGGGAAACAATAAATACATCGCCAAAAAGTTTTTCTCATATCACATTTTTAACTGTAGTAGATCTACACTTGGACAGATTTATTTTTAACATTTTTTGCGTATAATTGTTTACATTTCAGTGACTTTTATTTTTAACTGTAAATAAAGTAAATTTAACACCATAAATATATTATCAATGCTTGTTACCAATTTTTGGGTGTGCTAGGTAGATATTATTTGCAGTTGTCGGTTATGACAAAATATTTGTACAGTTGAAAATGTTACCAGGCATCATCTCTCGTACACTCAAAACTGTCGAGGAGAGAGCACCATAGGTGTCACGTACAATACATACAATACTGTTTTTTTTAAAATTATTTACCGCTTATATTATGGAAATTTACCAATTTTTTTCTACATTAAAAGAAAATATAACATTTTATTACTACCCGAAGTATTACAATTACAATGCCTTGGGAATTTCAGGTATTATAGCTTGTACCAAGATAAAAGCACATTGCAACCTACGCCCTTCCCAGCTGGTAGTAGTTTAAATACATGAGAGACGCCAAAATATCCAGCACATATTGGCTCGCTAATTTTCAGGTAATGCCGTATGCTTATATCTTAGAACAACCTATACTAGAGAAATTCAGGTAATATTAGAGAAAATACAGGAATTCCCAGTAAATATGGGTATTGCAAATAGGTATTGCAGGAATTCCATGGATATAGTGATATACAAAGTTTTGAAGCGTGACTAACTTCCCAATATTAAATTTTATTAGTAATTAAAATTATCATATTAGAATTTTTATAGTATTAAAATTGAAATATTAACATATTCTTAGAAAAATATTAGTGGATGGTATATTTTCCTCAAAATAAATTATATATTCACGGCTTATTATCCATTTCTGTCCCATCCCACGGGCTCTCAAAGCTGAAGTGATACAACACAGGGTTCCTTTTGTATTATATGACAATTGGAAATTATTTTTCAAGGTTGACTCGATCGGAATTGAATCCGGGCCGTCCGAATCACAACCAGTCATCATATTATTATAATATTCTTATAATAATAATTCAAATTTATGTATTTTATATAAAATATTTTAAGTATGTATCATATATACTGATTATAAACAATATTACTTATAAAATTGTCAAATATTATTCAAAAATTGTTAAAACATTTATTCACACCTGATATTTTTTTAAATATTTGTCTAGTTTTGAAATTAATCATATTATATTTGTTACTTTATTGTTATATGTACATATTGCGAAACATAAAATATTACTTTAACAGTATATATTTTATATTTCTATACAAAGTTAAATACATATTATGTATTAATATTATTGTTCTCTTCTGTAAAAAAATACAAAGTCGTATTTTCTTCTAAGATGTAATATATCAATAGCAAATGTCTTACTTTTTACGACAGCTAGAAGTCAAGGATTCTAGTGAATGTAAACCAGAAATATAACGCTGGAATAAATTTTGACATTAATTTAAACAAAAGAAAAGTAGTTTTAGAAATATGGCGAAATACAGCACGTAGAAGTGCATTTTAAACTAAAAGCAAGATTTAAATAATAGATTTTCGTATATCGTTAAGCAATATGAGAAAAACAATAACGTGAAAGTTTGAAAATTATACTAATGTAAATTATAAGCTCAAGAATTAAGTATACGTAAGCAAGCAACGGCCAATATGCAACTTTTTACTCTCATACTTTCAGCTTTTCAGGTGCCACAATTTCCATTGTTAATTGAGAATTTTATAACTGCAAAAGCTGCACCATATTTTATTTATTATGGCGGAATTCATAATCAGGCATGAATTTTCAAATAAATATATTTATCCTCATTCTTCTTCAACCCTTTACATAGGCGTAACAACCCCGTTTCTGTACAGATTTCAAAATATAATATATTTTAGTTCTATAATAAACATATTAATCGAGAATAATAACCATTTGAGTCCCAATGGAACACTTATATCCCGGCCAAATATTGAAGATGGCCCACTGGAAAATAAATACCTATATTATAAATAAGTTGAGTGTTTGTCCCAGTCAGGTTATATCCCTCAAAACCCAAATACCCCCATCTTCTCATGGCCATATCTGGTTAAGAATCGGGAGACCAGGATTAGAACGTGACCGACGTCAAAATTGTTTCGAATTTTAAATGGCACAAAAGTGACTCCTGTTGTGCTCTCTTCACGCCAGCAATGAGTTCCTACGAATATGTCATGATCATTACCGATATCTGTTTACAAAAGCACACTGGCACACCTAGCAATGGGTGACATATTTATATTTATTTCTCCAAAATCTTAAAAAAAATTAGAATTCAAATTCCTGAAAATGGTGAAAATCGTTTTTAGTTATTTTGACTTACAAATTGTATCCATAGTTCAACAATTTTAAATATGTATGTACTTATGTAATTTTGCCCGTTGAGTCGAATGGAGAAAATAGCCAGGCATGTATCTTTACCCATTTTTGGATTATTACCCCAAAATAGATCTTTGGGGTCCAAATTGAGTACAAATATGTCAGAAACAGACATTAATATGCATTTTGAAAATTTAAAACTAGCGTGTACAAAGTAAAAAAAGTTGATTTAGATTTATTTTGGAAACCTCCTTGGTATTTTGCGTCGCAAATTTTTAAGTTTTATTCTGTTTTCGCTACAATTATCAATAGATATTCGGATCTGAGAAAACTTAATATAATGTAAAACCAAAAAAAAGTCAATATTTAAATTTAACAATCCTGGTGGTCTAATTTTACGCCCGAAACGTCCTATATGTAGTGACTTTTTGTAAATAAAAACCTGGAAGATATACAAATAAAAAAAAATTGACGCTAAAAGTCAAAACGTATAATTTTGAAAATATTACCGAAAGATGGGTGTGTTCTTATGTATATGAGTTTTGGGAGACATAACTTCAAAATAAGAAGAGATACAGACTTGTAGGTATATGTAATTTATTTTATGGGTCCCAGTACTAATTTGGCAAACAAGAAAAAAGTTTCCAAAGGGTGAAGACAGTTTTTTGCATTGCTGTGTGCGCCAGGTTTGGGTTCGATTCCGACCGACGTCAACCATATCATAATTATTTCCTCTTTTCAAATAGCATAAAAGTGACTACTGTGATATTTTCGCCAGGACAGCTTTGGGAATCTGTTAGGTCATGCCTGGTACAAATATTTCGTCATTACAGATATCTGCGAATAGAAACAGATTTTACTTTTATTTCATCTAGCGAAAGAAAAATATGGTGTAAGTAGGTACTCAAGAATTTATTATATTATAGTTGGAATGGAATACCAAGTGTTACAGAGGAAACTTAGGTATTATGGAATTCCCAATGTACTACTAAATTCGTAATGTCATGGATTTTTTTTTTAGTTTTTACCGGTATTTTGTTTACTTAACTATCCTCATTTTGCATGAAATCGGGTGATCAAATAATATCAAAGAAACAAGCGGACTACTCAAATATAATTTCATATTACAGAAAATATTTGGTATAATAATTATCATATTAAAAATATTGGATCGCATATAATCTGTCGTTTACATTTATATAATATACATACGAAGAAGAATAATCTGAAAATCCTAAATTCTTATTTATATCTAAAACATTATTGCTCCATTGTACTAATTTCCTATTTGATTATAATTAGAAATGTTTATAATTAAATTAGGAAAAGTAAATATTTTTGAGATAATTTTATTTTAGGCATTCATAACATTTATAAAATATTTCATTTATTTAGTACTTGTTATGCAATAAACGAATGTCCTTTTTTAGTACTATTTTTGTTATAATATATTTTTGTTAAAATTTTCAGCAGGACTTGAACCTGTTTATGAATTAATCATTTCCACATTTTTTTCATAATTTCCATCACAATTCGTGACCAATTTTAGGAAAAATATCACGAACAGTACAAATGAAAGTCAAAGTAGTAAAAAATGCTGCCACCAATTTGTATTTTTTCAGATGTTTTTCTGTGTATTAAGATTAAATGAAGGTCTTTTTAATTATTATTTCAAGGTTATCTATATTTAGAACATCTTTCTAATATTTAGTAAACATGCATTTTAATAACACTATATTATTTATTTGTTAATTCAGAAATGGCTAACCAGGCAACTGTTATTTTTCTGGTACGCCAAGAATGAATTTATACGCAATGCCAATACGACTTTATTCGTTGATAAGTTGTTGACATCTATTTGTTCATTTCGACAATAATGCAGTGTTTCTCTGTTTTTGTTAAATTTTTCACAGAGTTTAACTGTGAAATTTATGTGTTAATTTGAAAATGAATTTAATACGGTTCTGTCTGTATTGCGGATAACATAATGTGTAGTTTTCGCAACAATTGAAAAGTTTCTGAGTTGTAGTAATACAATTAAGAGAATGTATTAATGTATATTGTCAATGTACATACATTAAGTTATTATTACAAATGTGAAGGAATTAAATTACTACATCTAATTTATAAATTAATATAATTTTACAATTATTACTTTTTAATTTGTATTAACAATTGTAACAATGTAAATGCAGAATAATAAAATATATGTTCGCATCTCCAATATTTCCATTTGCGAAAAGTATGGTACGAGATATATATGTCGTTAACGTGGGTAAAATTCCACCCCATTCCTTATATAGAAACTATAGAACATATCAAGGAAATAAAGATATATATGTATATTTACAATGATGAATTTTGATGTATAAAAATTTGGAATAATAATGTATCATATTGTATCGGTGAAACTCTTGCTACATTTAGGAATTACGGCAAAAATTAAAAATATATCTACATATGTATGGCCAAAAGGTTATAAATATGCTATACACTATATGGTACATTTTTCCTCCAATGAAATTAGTGGAATTCCTGCCGTATCCTCTATATGCTCGCTCAATGGAATAAAAATTTGTGTGTAATTTTTAAACTTTAAGGATATGAATGCATATTGATACCGGTGGAATTCCTGCCCCATGCAGTAGAATTTAAGAACGAAGAGATTAATTTACAGGTAAATGGATACTGATTTCTCTTCTAAAATTTTGGATTCTGTAGAGCGTTTTATAGAGACTTTTGTGGAATTCCTGCCTCATGGTCTACACAGGAATCATGGAGTATAAATTAAATAAAAAATTATTCGGTGTATATTAATATAACTTTAAAATTTAGAATTGTGGTATGTGTGTATTTTTTTAAATTGATACCGGTTTAATTTTGTGGATCACAAGATTGGAGTATATAACACAAGTTTTGTTTTGTTATCTGATATGTAGGTGCGTATTTTGAATTGAAACAAGTGGAATTCCTGCCCATACTTCACATATAAAGTGTTATAATAAAATAATTTGTAGGTAGGTAGGAAATTTCTTATTTTTATTTCACAAATATTGTATAGTGAAATTTGTGGAATTCCTACCCGAAATATTTAATGATATTTGTCTCGGGATTTGTAGAGTTTATGCATAAAAATAATGTAATTTGGTGGTGAAAATGAGTGGTGAAACAGAAGGAATTCCTGCCTCGCGCTCCAAATAAAACCTGTAGAGTTTGACAGTACGAATATGGTGTAACCTGGAATTCCTGCCCCCGGGTCTCATGTTGTGGTAATGTAATACTTACCGTTGGTGAGGGTAGTAACATATAGTAATCCTTTAGTAGTTGAGATAGGGTAGATGGTGGAGCCCTGCACGTGGTGTAGTGGTGACGGGGACGCCGCTGTCGAGGCTGTGGATTCTGCGAGTGCGAGGGCTCATGGCTTCACTGCACCACACTAGCACTACAAAGCACTCAGCACTCAGCACTCGTCACTCACTACACTGAACCCGACACACAACGAGCCGGTTGCGCCACAAATGAAAGTAAAAGTGAAACGAAACGAAAACGAAACGCTAACGCTGCTAGACGAACGTTCCCGTAACCGCAGCCGCAGCCGCTCGTTGGTATTGCTTGCTCTTGCTTCGTTCGCTAACACAGTACACAGTACACACTACGCTTCGTTCTCGTTCCTGGCGAGCCACACAGCCAACTCTTCATTTCTCTCCCTTTCTTTTGCCCCACCAGCGGGCCAATGCGTTTTTCCTCTTTCTCTGCTTTCAAGGTCACGAGACACGCAATCACGCCAACCTATTAAAAAAACACACACACGCACACGCACACGCGCACGCACACACACACGCACACAAGCGCACGCACACACACACGCACGCTAGCGCACACACACGCGCACACACACACACACACACACACACACACACAGCGGGCCAATGCGTTTTTCCTCTTTCTCTGCTTTCAAGGTCACGAGACACGCAATCACGCCAACGCCAACCTATTAAAAAAACACACACACGCGCGCACTCACACGCGCGCACACACACGCGCCCACACACACACACACACACACACACACGCACACACGCGCACACACACACACACAGGCACAGGCACAGGCACAGGCACAGGCACAGGCACAGGCACAGGCACAGGCACAGGCACAGGCACAGGCACAGGCACAGGCACAGGCACAGGCACAGGCACAGGCACAGGCACAGGCACAGGCACAGGCACAGGCACAGGCACAGGCACATGCACAGGCACAGGCACAGGCACAGGCACAGGCACAGGCACAGGCACAGGCACAGGCACAGGCACAGGCACAGGCACAGGCACAGGCACAGGCACAGGCACAGGCACAGGCACAGGCACAGGCACAGGCACAGGCACAGGCACAGGCACAGGCACAGGCACAGGCACAGGCACAGGCACAGGCACAGGCACAGGCACAGGCACAGGCACAGGCACAGGCACAGGCACAGGCACAGGCACACGCGCACGCGCGCACGCGCCCACACACACGCACAGGCGCAGGCGCAGGCGCACGCACGCGAACGCGCACGCGCAGGCGCAGGCGCAGGCGCAGGCGCACGCACACGTACACGCACACGCACACGCGCCCGCTACCGCGCCCGCGCCCGCGCCCTCGCGCACATGCACACGCACACACACTCACACACACTCACACACACGCGCACACACACACACACACACGCACGCACGCACGCACGCACGCACGCACACACGCACGCACGCACGCACGCACACACGCACACACGCACACACGCGCACACGCGCACACGCGCACACGCGCGCACGCGCGCACGCACACACGCGCGCACGCGCGCACGCGCACACGCACACACGCACACACGCACACACGCACACACGCACACACGCACACACGCACACACGCACACACGCGCACACGCGCACACGCGCACACGCGCACACGCGCACACGCGCACACGCGCACACGCGCACACGCGCACACGCGAGCACACACACACACACACACACACACACACACACACACACACACACACACACACACACACACACACACACACACACACACACACACACACACACACACACACACACACACACACACACACACACACACACACACACACACACACACACACACACACACACACACACACACACACACACACACACACACACACACACACACACACACACACACACACACACACACACACACACACACACACACACACACACACACACACACACACACACACACACACACACACACACACACACACACACACACACACACACACACACACACACACACACACACACACACACACACACACACACACACACACACACACACACACACACACACACACACACACACACACACACACACACACACACACACACACACACACACACACACACACACACACACACACACACACACACACACACACACACACACACACACACACACACACACACACACACACACACACACACACACACACACACACACACACACACACACACACACACACACACACACACACACACACACACACACACACACACACACACACACACACACACACACACACACACACACACACACACACACACACACACACACACACACACACACACACACACACACACACACACACACACACACACACACACACACACACACACACACACACACACACACACACACACACACACACACACACACACACACACACACACACACACACACACACACACACACACACACACACACACACACACACACACACACACACACACACACACACACACACACACACACACACACACACACACACACACACACACACACACACACACACACACACACACACACACACACACACACACACACACACACACACACACACACACACACACACACACACACACACACACACACACACACACACACACACACACACACACACACACACACACACACACACACACACACACACACACACACACACACACACACACACACACACACACACACACACACACACACACACACACACACACACACACACACACACACACACACACACACACACACACACACACACACACACACACACACACACACACACACACACACACACACACACACACACACACACACACACACACACACACACACACACACACACACACACACACACACACACACACACACACACACACACACACACACACACACACACACACACACACACACACACACACACACACACACACACACACACACACACACACACACACACACACACACACACACACACACACACACACACACACACACACACACACACACACACACACACACACACACACACACACACACACACACACACACACACACACACACACACACACACACACACACACACACACACACACACACACACACACACACACACACACACACACACACACACACACACACACACAACCGTAGAACCTGCCTTAGCTGAATTGATCCCAGCTGGACCTAAACAAACCTAATCAAAGAATCCATACGAATCTATCCTAATCTAAGCGAACAATCATATTCTATACGTTATAGAGATAGACAATTTTTTGTACTTATTGTTTGTAGTCTACTATAGCTACGATTATTTTTACTTCAACCTGTAGCAGCTATATCTTCAACCACTACAGCTGTAATATTGAATAAAAAGGTACCCTTTAATTTATTGTGTGTAGTCACAAGTTTTTCAGCATTTTAGAAGTATGTAGTTAGGGACCTTGGCCGACCAGTGAGATCACTAGTTTTTATTCCTTTATATTTGTTTACAGCGTACTTTATCAAACAGTATGTTTATTAAAAGAAAATTAAGATTATGAAAAAGTATATGGAAAATTACAAACAGCAGTTTTACAATCTTTGAAAAATCTGCATGAAACGATTTTATTACACCATAATAGAAATTAAAAATGAAAGTAGACCTACATGAGACGGGAATTTATTATATGATAAGGATCCAAATGATAATAATTTTTAAGTTTAAGGGACGATTTAAAGGTTGTAATATTTATAGTTCAACATAGCACACGTTATACTGTCTTCTGTGCACTTAATTTATGAAGTAAATGGTGTGCTAAAAAATGACTGGCTTTAGTTTGAAATGAAATATTTAAATTCAAAAGGATCTGAGCACTATTTTTGTTTTGAAATAAATAAATATATGCTAAACACTGACGAGCCTTCAGCTAAGTCAGTGTTCAAAATTTTTTGTGACAGACTACATATTTCTAAAACATAAAATGTTTGTTGCAAAAATCTTGTATATTTTTCTGCACTTGGATTCCTTTAAATTTAACGATTCAAGCTATGAGTAGGTACACGTAGAGGGGTGTTTGATAAATAATAAAAAAAATTCTACTGCATCTTGTATACCCTCGAAATAGATAGTTATTGCGAGTTTATGGGCGGTATGTGTTTGTATCGTTTTGGCTTTAGTGTGCGTCCGTCTCCGTCTCGACTATTTCTGTTGAGATATATTTAGCGTGCTAAGGAAGCTAGTGGTTGCGAAATCCGCTCAACTGAACAGTGTTGAGTATTCGGAGTGTGGCATTCTTACTGCAGTGTGTGGCTTTCACTGCGATATTCTCGCGAGGTCAGGAGGCCTGCAATACTTTCACAATACCAAACATACACTGTACACCTTAGCCAAGCCAAGCCAAGCTATATTGCTCTATCTCTATGTGAACTGGCAGTGGGGAGGTTTTTTACGTCATTGTATAATGGTATAATGCGATCGGCATTTATTATATGGACTTGTTAATTTTTTACATCCGTTATTATATTTCGGGACCTTGAAACTGTGTCCTTTCTTTCACCTTCTCGTCCTACTCATTGTCAAACGAGCCTTACCTCTCTAACGAAACGAAACTGGTTTCTCGTCATTTCGACGCGAGGATGTCGATTCATCCCCTTTAGTAATCAGGCCTTAATTGCCCTTTCTTCAAACATTCCAGCACACATCATCACTAAATAAATAAATCTTTTATCTCCTATTTTGAATGCGCTTTTAATATAAACAGCATTGGTCCAGTTCGTTTCCGACCAACGTTAAACTTGAAACTTAGAAATTAATTTCATTTTTCAAAAGTGAGTCCTGTGGAGTAAACAGTTTTCAGAGATTCTCAAGTGAGATGATGCCCGGTAAGCGCTTTCAATGGTATCTACAAATATATTTAAAATATTATTTTTAACAAAATATCAATACCTTGTCTTACGTCGTTGATTCGTTCTAAGATGTAACTGGAGATGTGACTGTATAGCCCTTTTTTCTGTACCTTTAAATCACATTGCTATCATTAAAAATAATAATAAACGTATACACTAAACTATAAAAAGAGTTTGACAAATCTTTTTTATCGTTTTCTAAATAATTTTATTTAATAGAGAAATTATTTATTTGCACAAGAAAAAAAAATTATTTTGCAGAAGTTTTAATCATTTTTAAATAAAACATTTATTTTTCACATTTTTCTATTTGCATTAAATGAAAATAATACATCTATTAATGCGTTTCAAGCCTTGATGACGTATATTATAATTTTGTAATGATTCGATTGTAAATATCAGGTATTCCACACCACAAAATTTACTTTTACTTTCGATAACTTCGAATGAATCACCGCGCAAGCTTCAAACAAGATAAAAGTTAAATAACTTTTGTTACCTACTAATTGGTACAATTTTGTGCAGTAAATAATACTTTACATTTAAACCCTAAATCACTATATGCTTCAAATTCAATTTAAAACAGTTTTGTAGAAATATTGATTATTTGGAGTCACTACAGTTGTTTCTTCAAATACTGGTCTAAACAAACCTAACCTAAGTTAAACCTAACATTGTATCACGTTAAAAGTATACTATTTTTTTATAGCAAATGCTTGCAAAAATCTCATTTACTTTAGGATACACATTTTACTTTTACTTTCAATAAAGGTTTAGATCATAATTTATATAAATTTGTATCAATTATTTAATATTTCATTCATCGAATTAGAAATATTTTATACGTACATATTATCATATTCTTATTTTTGTTCCCGAGTGTTAGAGTGAGTAAAAATGGTAGTTATTTTGGGACATATCGTGGCAGACAGGTATTGTTATGTGTCTCGTTGTTACGAGAGCAGCCGAGGGAAAGTATGACTTTCACTATCACGTAATAGGCTGTCGTGTCTTGGTGCTCTATCGCTCTGTGACTGCACTGGGCTCATATCTGCCGCGTTGCGTTGCATGTGTTGTGCATCGTGCACCCAACAATGCATTTCGTTCTGTCAAGGTTAAGCCATCTACCTGGATCTGCTTTACCTGTTGCTTATTTATATTCCTGGGTAAAAAACGCATTTAAATACAGACACAAAACACTCTAATAGTGATACACTATAACAGCCATTAACTATCAACGCATATTTTTAAATATAACAAATTTTATTGTTTTAAAATAATACGAATAGTTAGAATTTTTGAACTGAATTTAAACTGTATTTTCGTTCTTTGCTGCAAATTGTGGTATCAACTCAAATTAATAAATAAATATATTGTCACGGCTTATACCCATTTCTGAGTGTGCTAATCTGCCAAATAAAAAAGTACGGGCGTAAAAGGCTTTAAATAAAAAAATATAATTAAAAAAACAACTTTAAATACGTGATAAAAGTAGATCTAATAGTAATAAGATAAAATATATTTTACAGGTATAGGTACTTAATATTAGACAGATAACACAACGTTCGTTTTTTTGAATATGTACCTACTTTATTTTACGAGTACAAGCCTTTACTTAATTTCACCCGATTGTAAGTTAATTATAGTAAGTTAGGGTCAAATCTTGTGATCCAATTTTGACCCACTTCCACATATCCGATCGACTTGAAACTTTGCACACATGCATACCTACATAGGTATGACAATATATTTTCATGAAAAAATGTTTTTTAATTTATGGTAATGACAACACACTCGAGAAAGAAAAATGATAAAGTAAATAAATAAAATTATGTTTTCCAGAAACAAGCTTTTATTAAAATATAGATACTAAAAAAAAATAAACGCATGGGCGTTATCACAAAACTATAATATTCAATATTTACGCTCACGTTTTTATTTATCGAAGAAGAAAACCTACGAAAATTTATTTTTACCTTTTTAGTATATATTCGTATAAAAGCTTGTCTTTAATTTTTATTTATTTATTCTTTTCACATTATTTAAACATTTTATTCGGTTACTAAAACATAATAAAGTAAATCTGTTTTCTCATTCTCATGTTCTTCACTTTTTGTTTATCTATTTTATACCGATATGCCAAATGGAAGCGTCGTGTCATGATATAATTTTTTTATGAGCGAGCAGAACTACTCGTATTCTATACATACACTAGACAACATTTAGTGGATATTATATTTAAATGCGTATCATACATGGAGGTCTAATATAAAATACATATACCTGAACTTGTTGCTTATTTAAATTCTGAACACAAAAAAAAATGTAATACCGTGCAACACTAGTGTTTCTCCATTTGATCATAATCATAAACCTAACCTAACCTACCCTAACCTAACCAAAATTAACCTAACATAATATTAATGTAAATAATCATTTATTTCAACATAATATATGATAAAAGATCGTTCTATAAGACGTCGCCTCAAAGTTTTTTTTTTTTTTAAATAATAAATTTATTTAGCTTATATTTTTCGAAAATCTCTTTGTTATCTTCCAAATTCCAAAGTTTTTGTCATACCGAATGTTATATTTAAAAGCATGATCTAATTATCGTATTGCGTCACGCTTAGGAAAACTCGAAATCGTCGTAATCAAAGTATCTCAAGTTCGCATCCCGCTCTCCTGATCATCATATCATTGCGCGAGTGGTTTGGTTGGCCTCTGAGGATCGGGACGTAAGCGGAGCCTTCCCTTCGCGTCGTACCGCGGCACCTCAAGCAAGACCACTTTCACTTCCCTACAAAGAGAAGACCTTGAAGTTTTTTCTTCATTTCAAACAAGTAAAATCAGTCTCGAGGACAACCAGCAACAACGATTCTATTCAATTACTTAACAGAAAAGTAATGCTGAGATACGCTGCCTTTCTTAACTTGCGCCATTTTGTAATTCACAACACAATACATTTAATTCGAATCGAATATTTATCGAATAGATCTTCAAAGTATTCTTCAATAAAAAATAAGGGGTTGCAATTTTGTTTGCTTAAAATAATAGTGAGGATATAGGGCTGAGTCTGTTAGTTTCAAATGGCAGAGAAATTATCTCTGTGGTGCTCTTTTCACAACTCTCAAAGCCGTTGAAGTGACGGTTCATTATCGAAATCTACGAATAAAAGTAGACTGACACATCTAGAAATGGACTAGAACCCGTGTTGATATATATATATATATATATATATATATATATATATATATATATATATATATATATATATATATATATATATATATATATCATCTATCGAATGAGCCTAAAAAATATATATCACCCCATTTAAAAAATATAACATTATATTGTAACTTGAGAACCACTGGTATAAAAAAATATTTTCTTCTCTAATCTGATGTCCCCCTTGGTCTTCTATAAAATTGTCTTGTAGTATTTTTTGTTTCTTTAATAATATAGAAAATATTTGAGGTAGCTCGTCTGGCTGTTACACCCCGTATATTTGCTTGAGTATCAGGTCGCGAATCTGGGGAACCGGGTTCGATCCCGACCGACGCCAAATATTTCCAATTTTAAATGGCACAAAATTGACCCCTGTGGTGCACTCTCCACGCCAGCAATGAGTGCCCGTGAGGTGACGCCTGGTAAGCGCCCGCGCGGTGCAAATATTTCATCATTACCGATATCTGTGTACAAGGCAGATGATAAATATATATATCGAAGATCAACGAGGTTCCTTTATCATCGACGATAATTTTTGTAATTCATTTCGTGTATTCTCAAACGATTATGATTAGTAAATCGTTATTTTAATTAGATTATTACCCATTTCTGGGTGTGTCATTCTGCTAGTATTTCGTATATTTTGTTAATGATGATATATCGGTACCGTAGATGTAGTTTACCAGGTAACACCTACAGTTGTCTTGAAAAGAGCACCAACGGGGCACTTTTCAGATTCAAAGAACCGGTCAATTGAAGCACTCAACCACGGGATCAGAGATGGGCATCTACGCGTCGACTTTAATTGTCTACGTCTACGTGTCGACTTTAATTGTCTACGTCTACGTGTCGACAATGCCTAGACAATAAATGTATACGTAAACGTAGACAATGTAATAAAATATTATGATTAGACATGGACAATGAAGAATTGTCATGTTTAATCCAGTGTTGCTAAATTAGGAAATAAATAAAAAAACTAGAGATATTTGCACAATTTTAGGAATTTGGAGATTTTATTTTTATTTTCAGGAAATTTTCGTGGTTAAATGTCATACGAATTGCATTCTTCAAGCTTTTTTAAAATTAATGTAATATTTTATAGTAAATAAATCCAAAAAATTATTGTCTACATTCTCTACATTGTCTATGCTTCTGAATATTTCTACGTCTACGTCACTGTCGACACCTAGACTATTACACTGTTGACGTGAAGTAGTCTACACGCCCATCCCTGCACGGGATTATAGTTGGAGGAAGCAATCTATGAAACAAACTTATGCAGGGTTTACAACCTATTATGGAGGGTTGGATAACTTGAAGGCATCACTTTTAGTATAAGTAATAGGCCGTATTAAAAAAGATCATACTATATTTTTGTATAAATTTTGTAAATCGAAATTAATAAATATGACAATAAAACAAAATTTTAGTTTTTGACTGCAAAAAAATATTTACATATAAAAAAAAACACATACCTACGAAAATATAGATTTAGTACAGAGCACATAGTAGACTGCAGTTAGATAAAGAAAACAGAAAACAACACTACAATAAAATAGAGATTTAGTACAAATACATGTACAATACAGTGCAGTCAGATTTAGAAACGCATTATTATTTCAATATGATTTAAAAGTACGCAATTAGGAAACATCTTGAACGTAAATTTTGGGTACAGTCCAGGACGGAAAAATATACCTGGCTTCAGGAATCCTTACCGCAAGTCCCATATAACTTTATTACTGCCAATTGGCAGATTCTGTAATGAGTTTCATAGAACGCTTCCTCCAACTATATATGAATGTGTTTTGAATTTCATCGGAGTGTTCGACAGTCTTCATTTGTCTTCAATGATCTTGAGCAGTTTTCATTTGTTTTCGATAGTTTTTTTAGTCACTCTGAAATAAGACACTTTAATGACACAAATTTTTATTTCGAACTCCGACCTCTGGTTCCGCTAAATTTCAGCTAGCTGTACCAATTTATTATTTGTACATATCTTAAGATAATTATTGATAAGTTTTGAATCTAGATCTTTAACAAATAAATTGTTGCCAAGTTTGTTAAATATTTTCTTCCAACAAAAAGTACGAAAGTTACATTGTTTTAAAAGCAAATTCGTATCAAAATTATAATTTTGTGAAACTATTGCTGTTATACTTACTTCGTCGAAATATATTTGAAAACAGATGTTCAGGGTCTTTGGTGCAACAGGTAGAAATCTTAGAAAGACGTCAAGTTCTTTACGACACTATTTACGACTGGTGCCAAATATTATTTCTTTGTTAAGGATTGGGGAAAGTAAAATTTTCCTTGAATGTATTTTATACCTTTTTAGTTGCTGTGGTTTTTTATGGACATAATATTTCAGTTTCGATGATTTACAATCCTTGAAAGTTTTACAGGTATTTCTCTAAAAATCAATATATGAAGCGTTTTAAAAATATAGACTGTATATACAGGGTGTTTCACAACTTCTGGATCAAAATAAAATGGAAGATACTACACGCTGTGCTGATCACGAATCAAAGGGAATTCAAAAAATTAGTTGCATTTATAATGGAGGGTACATTTTTAGTGCCACTGGTATCAAATAAAAATAATTCATATTAAATTAACAACTTTAATATGACCAGTTATATTGCGTAACGTTTAACAGAGGCACCGACTGTAATGAAACAAATTGAGTAAAAGGAAGGAATTATTTAAAGCCAAAGCGAAACATAATATTAGTAAGAAACAAGACTTTATTTTCAAAAATTGTACCTATAGCTACCCTTAACTAATGCGTTCAAAAAAATTACAAATATTGTTCGAAATTATCACCTCCCACAGCTACACACGATGCTGCTCTCTGCACTACGGAAATGTTAGAGGCCCGGAATAGTTCATTTTGCTGTCGAATTATCTCCGCACTATTAAAAATTCGCTCTCTTAGTTAGGTGCGTGAACTTGGCACGTAAAGTGTGGGTGCAAATTTTCGGGAGCAGTTTGGTTGTCGTACACTAAAGGTTTTAATTGACCCCAAAAATAAAAATCTAGTAGATTCAGGTCAGGGCACCTAGGAGGCCATGGAATAGAACCACCCCGGCCAATCCACCTGTCTTCAAAAACGTTGTTTAAATGTTGTCTTACATTGCGAGTGAAATGAGGTGGAGCACCGTCATGTAATAACCACGAACGCTGACGTACATTTAGCGGAACGTTCTCTAATAAATCTGGCAAATTATTTTGTAGAAACATTAAATAGTCGTTGCCATTCATCCGGTTTGATAAAATGTGTGGCTCAAGTAATATGCCATCAATAATACCAGCCCAAACATTCAACGTAAACCGATGTTGGAAATTACTTTGGACTGTAAGATGAGGATTATGTTCGCACCAGTAATGAGAATTATGCATATTTCGTACACCATCTCTAGTAAACATCGCTTCGTCGGTAAATATTACTTTCGACCAAAATTGTGTTCTGGTTCTATGGCATGTTGCTCCAAAAGCCATTCGCAGAAATTTAGCCGTAAATGATGATCAGATCGCAGAAGAGCTTGAACTCTTTGAAAATGAAATGGCCGATAATTGTTTCCCCTCAAAATCTTCCAGACAGTAGAATGCGGAATTCCTGTAGGGCGAGATATTCTCCGGGTACTTATTGTCGGGTCAATATGCGTGGTATTTAGAACATTGTTCACAATGTTATTGGGCAACCTATCACGACCTCCACCTCTTCCGAGAGGAGGACGCAAATTTCCCGAATCTCTTCCTCTTTGAGTTGTCGCTATAAACACGCGATAATTGGGATGATGTCTTTGAGGAAACCGCTGAGCATAAAGACTCGCGGCTAAACGCGCATTTTGTCTTGCTTCCCTATACATTAATACTATGTCCACCAACACACTATCACTGTACTCGTAGGGCATTTTTTAATTAATCTCACGATTATCACCAAACGAAAGAAACAATCGAACTGCGGCAATGGGCATCACAGACATTTAATTAATTTGATTAAATACAATATTAGGTAAGTTATTGCTTCTATTATTTTTAAATTTATATCATTACTGTCATATTACAAAACAGTAAATAAACCAGTGGCACTAAAAATGCACCCTCCATTATAAGGGCAACTAATTTTTTGAATTTTCAAAGAATTCCTTTTGATTCGTGATCAGCACAGCGTGTAGTATCTTCCATTTTATTTTGATCCAGAAGTTGTGAAACAGTCTGTATCTATAATAAATATTTCAGATTTTATCACCGAAATAATTTTTTGCAAGGACAATCAAGGGTTTCTATATTATTATGTTGAGTATATACAACAAATAATAAAAAAATATGTTGTAAACAATTTTTCTACGAAATACAGTATTTTAGTATGTATATAGGTACTTACATCATCCAAAAAAAAAAAAAAAAATTAAACTATTTAATCGCACAATAAAAATAGTATATACAGACAACCAGCATATAAATTAGAGTGCATTCCTATCGAATATATAATAAAATTATTCTCGGTGAAAATGTTGGACGAATGAAAAAGAGAAGTATTGTAAAACTGCGTAATCATATTAAATAATCTCGAAGTGTATCATCTGCAGAACAAGAAAAACAATTTGTGCGTAAGCAAACTGTCACATCCAGAAATTTTCCGAAAAACAAATCCAAATCGTTACGGAACAATTACCTAATTTAATTAAAGGTATTGTATGTGACCTTTTCTTTAGACGATTAGAAGATATGAGTGTTGACAATAAAACTCGTCGTTTTTTAAATGAATCTGCATGTTCGATATACAATGATTATGTTATAGTTTCACAATATTGTGTCTCCCTGTCGAATAAATTTGAGCTACATTTGACGTTTAAAACGTTGACGGCATCAAGGTATTGTTGGTTATGTTTAAATTAACTAACATTTGACAGACCTGAGTTGAATACTCCTAGACTCTGCGCAGATACAACATAATAATAATACTATATACTGTATGTATGTGATCGCATGTTTATGAAGGAACTGTGCAATGAAAAATGTACTCCCTCCGTCCGAAAATATGATATACATTTACAATTTTAATTAATAAAAATGGTTTTATTTGTGAAATAGTTACAAATTGTAGTAAAACAAAGAATAGGAGAAATAGTTTTAATTTAACAAGGACGTGCCTGACTTTACAGATTCTATGGAACATGATAATGTTGTTTGTAATCCTTGTTCACGGCTAAGTTTTTCCTTATTATTCTTATCCTGGAAAATTATTTGGAGTAACCCATTGCGCTGGTTAAATATCAATTGCTTTGATTTGGAACTTCTTCCTTGCAATTCAACACAATTTTGAATAAAATTCCCCATTTGGTAAGAACAGCGGGTGACACTTTCATTTGTCTAAAATACGCGGTTTTTTTCTTCTGTTAATTACTATTGGTATTGATATGATTAGTTGCCCAGCACCACTTATTTAGAAATAAAAACAAAAAAAGAACAAGACAATTTTACTCTCGTTAATCCCACATTTTTGGGACCAATTTTTGAGAAAAAATGCCACGTTGTCTCTGTTTTAGAAATAATGTCTTTTCTGTCTGAAACATTGAGTGTCTGTCAGTCGACTATTGAGTGTTTAACTAAACTCCTCTTCCTCGGTACATTCACAATGTAGCGTGGGAGTATCCAACGTACAACTATGCCATTACGTCATACGCATCATGTGCCCAATTATTGCTTCTGTTGCACGACTTTGAGTTCCTTTCATCTGCTCTGTAGTTGTGTGTGACTAGCGAAGCAATAGTTCCTAAGTTTGCTGGTCTCTTTGCAGATGTCACACTTTCGTGAAGTCGAAACGATCAAGATGCAAATAGAATAGAGGAGAGGATACTTGCCTTTGTTGTTTTTCATTTGCACACGGATCACATTTATCAGATATGAATAATTATCGAATAAGTATTATTATACTGGCGAGGATAAATTATGTGGCCAAATTTTTTATATTTTATAAATATATATATATATATATATATATATATATATATATATATATATATATATATATATATATATAATTTTTCGATGAACCATTTTTCATTTTAATTGACAATTAAATTAACAGACAGTGTAATCAAAGATAAAAATACTTGCTGGACCTGTTACCAAATTACAAGAAGTAAAAATTTCATATATTATATATTTATGTGTAGTATAAAAAATGTCCAGGATAACTTGTACATCATGGGGATCTCGAGAACTATAAGAGATACGAAGACGGTGAAATTACACAAAAGTTGCTATTTTAATGGCGTTTTGTTATTTGAGAAACCATATATGGTTCGCTAGACATAGACGAAATTGTTTTATTTTGCATATATCTTCCAAGTATGAAATAATACTGGATTTTAGTTTGTACATGATAATGCTTAAACTATTTTATCATTGTTGGATTTCTAGTTATGATGTCAAAGTTTTAAATTTTATATAGAAGCCATCGCTATATGAAAAGTTGCATTATAATCTTTATTTATATATTGAATTCTCTTGTTACATGGAATACTAGACATTGAAAATACAAAATTATAAATAGCCAACTACATAACATCCCTTTTTTTACAAAATAACAAAATAAATTAACACAATTTAATTTAAATTTTTTGGATTAATCTTGAATTGCTGCAGCTCGAAGTTCCTGGTTCAGAGGTTCAGAAGGTTGCAGTTTTGATGTGAATTCTGTTTCGTCTGTAGTTATGTCCATTACCATTTACGATGTAAGATCAATCACAAGGCATCGCTGAACTACTGCTGGTCTTCATGGATCGCCTCTTCTATCAGGATTCAATTTTACTCGAACATTTTGACCTGAAAATAAACGAGGTAGTTCTTTAGCATGTTTATCATAATGAAATTTATAATTTCTTTTCCGAATATCTATTTTTTCTGTTATGTTTTTCTCTGCTTTTGGTTTCAATAATACATCTGTAATAGGTAATAAGACTTTAGTTCTTCTAGACATCAATTTTTGTACTGGACTACAACCTACATTTTGAGTAGGAGTATTTCGCCATTCCAGAATTGCTTTCCACATATCAGATTTTTCTAAAGTTGTTCTTTTTATTATTTTCTTCGCAATTTTTACGGCAGATTCTACTTTTCCATTTTATTTATGGTGATATGGAGAAATAGTTACCAATTCAAATTCCCAATCTGTTGCAAATTTGCAAAATTCTTTGCAATTTATTTGTGTTCCAGAATCAGCGTCTAAGAAATCTGGAATACCATGGTGACTAAAATTTCTTTTGCAAACTTGAATAATTTTCTCTGCTGTCGTATTGCCTAAAAGATCCAATTCCCAAAAATTTGAATAATAGTCGACTGTAATTAAATAATTTTTATTTTCGCAGACAAATAAATCTATACCAATTCTTTCCCAAGGTCTTGTAGGAGTATTATGTGTGAGTAATGGCTCTTTTTGCAGAGATATATCAGTTTCTTGACATATTTGACATTTTTTCACTTCCTGATAAATGTCATGTGTCATTTTAGGCCAAAATATTGTCTCTTGCTCTTCTTATGCGAGATTCTGCTCCTAAATGGCTAGCATGTATTCTTTTTAACATTTCTTGTCTAAAACTTTCTGGTATTATTACTTTAGGTCCTTTAAAAAGTGTACCATTCTGTACATTAATTTCTTCTTTAAAATTCCAAAATTCATGTGTACAAGCTGGAGTTTCGCTTCTTCTTTCTGGCCAACCGTCGAATATAATAGAAATCAATGCCTGAAGTTGTTTATCTTGCGCGGTGTGATGTTATATTTGTTTTATTCTGTTTTCTGTCAAATTTACATGTTGTGTCAAATTAATTTTAGCTATTACTTCAAACATGTCATTTTCTTTAAGTGTACTATCTACATTTTTAACTGGCAATCTAGAAAGGAAATCGGCAATGAACATTTGATTACCTTTTATATTCTTCACATAAATAAATAAATAAATATAAATATATCATCACGGCTTATTACCCATTGCTGGGTGTGCCAATCTGCTTTGTACACAGATGCGATAATGATGAAATATTTGCACCGTGTGGGCGCTTACCAGGCGTCACCTCACGGACTCATATTCTTCACATTAATGTCATATTTCTGAATATGTAACAACATCCTTTGCAATCTTGGCGTTACTTTAAAAATAGATTTCTTGAATATAGTTCCAAGGGGCTTATGGTCTGTTTCAACCAAAATATTTCTTTTTCCACATAAATATTGATGAAATCTGGTGCAAGCAAACAAAATAGCAAGACATTCTCGTTCTAACTGGACATATCCATGACGTTCAATCTTCCTGAGAGTTCTAGCAGCAAAAACTACTGGCTTACCTTCTTGTAATATAACTGCTCCTATTCCATAACTACTTGCATCACATTGTAAAGTTACAGGTTTTTTAACATCGTAGTATTGTAATATTGGAGTCTTTGATCTTAAATTCTTTAATTTGATGAATGATTCTTCTTGCTGTGATTTCCAAGTCCATTCAGAATTCTGATATGTTAAAATTCTAAGTGACTGTAAATTATATCTCCTGTTATTATGCCAACATTTCAAAACTGTTTCACCTAATGGTTTTATAGTTTGTCCTCCGTAGCATTTCAATTTTATTTTGCTTTCTTTCATATGTGTTTTTTTCGTATCTAAAATATTACACAAATGATTATAATTGATGACATTGCAAGTTAAACCTGTGTCTAATTGACACAATTCCTGACGTTTTCTTTCATTAAGTCCTAAAACTAATTTAGTTAATAATTGTTTACGATTTATATTAAATAATTGATACACCGATTCATCAGAAGAGTCATTTATTTGTGTTTCTTCGACAGCATGCAATTTTTTTGTGTGTCTATCTTCACTTTATAGGCTTTAGCAAAATGATTCTTTTTGGAACATTTCTTGCATATTTTACCATATGCTGGACATAGTTCTTTTTTCCATTCGTGTTTTTGTCCACAGAATCGACATTATTTTACCGAGTGAAAAACATCTTTTTCTCTCTTATTTTTATTATATTTCTTAATTCCCTTATTCATATGAATAGTTTTCTCATCTTTGTTAGATAATCCTGCCATATGTATTTCCGTTAATTCACTCGATCTGCATATAGTTAATGCTTTATTTAGTGTTAAATCTTTATCCTCTAATAATTTTCTCATAACTGCTTTATTTCGTTTTCGTAAAACTAATCTATCTCGTATGTTTTCTTCTAAGACAGCTGGAAGAAAATTACATGAACTTGCAAGTTTTCTCAATTTGTTTACATACTCATTTACACTTTTCTTCCTGACAACATGTATAGAACAACAATCTTTCATACATAATATTTTTGCCTGGTTCATAATGTTCTTTTAAATGTTTTAAAATTGATTCTATTTATTTATTTCTTCTTGTGAAATATTCAAATTTTCTTATATTCTACAACATTGAGGACCCATAATAGCTTTTAAAAAAACAACCCGAACTATTTCAGACTTTTTATTCATTTCAGTAGCAATTTCGTAATTTTGCCACTGTTTTTTGAAAATACTCCAATTTTCAGCTACCTTACTTGTATTCCCTACATCCATTTGTGCAGGTACTGGCACTACTGTCGCAAACGATACATTACCATCTTTTACCATATTTTTATAAGTATATTCTAGAGCATATGAACACCTGACACCATGTATTATAATCTTTATTTATATATTGAATTCTCTTGTTACATGGAATACTAGACATTGCAAATAAAAAAATTATAAATAGCCAACTACATAACAAAAGTAACATAATATAAAAAAACTTCTAAGTGCAATAGTGATTAAATTTATAGGTTAAAAATAATGGTTGTTGCAATAAAGCAATTGAAAACACACAATTAAAAGTAATAATTTGATTATTTTCATTTATAATTTCCTTATTTAGGTTTCAAAATATTTAAAGTTGTGTATATTTCAATTAATTTTAATATTTTTATATGGACGTTATATAGGCAATGACTATTTATCAAATAAGAAATTTCGTGAAAAATATAGAAAAATCTAAGATTTGAAGAGTAAAACAAATTTAAGATACAATAACCTTTACGCCACTGGATAGACAATGAAAATATTAAACTTTTTTATTTATAACATTTTTTTTGATTACTAATAGTTTTAAAGTAATTTCAAAATCGACCAAATTCAGTTTTCCGCCATTATCTAGTAACCTGAGAATTTTTGTCAAAACAAAGGCACATCTTAGATTGCCCCCCAAAGGCGCACTACATGTCCCATTTAACCAAAGTTGCATGTCTTATAATTTCCGAGATCCCAATGGTGGCTTTGGAAATCCAGATACTCTACAAACATAGGTCTCATTCTTATTAGTTATCAAAATGAAAGAAGTCAAAATTTTGTAAATAACAGTTAATTTTCAAATGAATATCAAGTTTTGTTATTGAACAAAACGAAAAATGATAAAAAAACAAAACATAATAAAAAAGAAAAAAAGATAAATGAAATAACCAGCGGCAAAATTCTAAGCGAGCACCATAGTTTTCGTGATTGTAGTGCTGTTGTACTCGCATTACCATTACAAAATCTACAAATATTCGTACTCATCAGTAGGTACTAAAACCATCTATCTGAAATAAGGATATAATTAAAACGCCTTTGACAGATGTATCGAGTTTATAATAACATTTGTGATGTAGCTATATTAAATTTGTCATAACATTAGATCCGAATGAAATCTAATTGTTACAAAATTTATTACCAAATTTGTTAACAAATTTGATAACAATTTATGACCATGTCAAAGATATTTAAGGAGCAACCATTTTGTTTTGTTTTTCTAAAAACTAAATGAGTAGTTATAAATCATCCTATATAATTATAACCGATTTTCGAAATGTTATACATTACGAAATCGAACTGAATAAATACTAATAAAGAGTGCATTTTTTTCCAATTTATTTTCTATAAAATAAACAATTTAGAAAAATTAACATACCTGTGTCTAAAATACGTAAAATAAAGTAATTATTGTTTGTCTACTCAATTTTGGGTAGAAAATATTAACTTCTGAAAATCTTAAATTGATATCCCAATATATACTTTGTGCCAAAACATAAACCTGAAACTCGTACTAATTTTTAGCAATTATGAACTAATATAAATCAGGAAAACATTGTCCCGAAAATGTTTACTATTCCAAAGTGCAAAGTTTTGGCACGGTTGAAAATCACGTAATCTACATGATTAATCTGCAGAAAATATTACTTTTGAAACAGAAATAAACATGTTTATTTAATTTGCTATTTTTTGTTGGGAAGTCTATAATGCTTTTCTTAATAATTAGCTATTGTAACTAACTACGTAGTACCAAATGGTAATTTTTTGTCAAAATTAAGTAAAACGAACTTAAATAAAGTTAGTTTACATAAAGAGGATTATGTAAATTTGCTTTAAGTACAAATTAGCTTAAATAAAGTTGACTTACGTAATGATGATGATTATGTAAATTTGCTTCAAATACAAATTAACTTAAATAAAGCTGTCTTATGTTACAAGCGAATACATATTGTTAGGATTATGCAGAACTCTTGAAATGTAGCAATGTAGGTTTAAAATTTTTGCTTCATTAATATAGAATGGTTCAAAATTAAAAAACAAAATTTAAAATTTAAATAAAGGATATAAAAATAAGCTTATGTAAACAAATTTTCATAGATACTTCGTTTTAGAAATATCTCCATTTGAATGATATACATAAGTATAAGGACGTTAATGTATTCTTACAAGAATTTCTAGTTTTATCAATAAAATATTCATAAATTTCAAGTTTATTTCAAAAATGATAAATTATAATACAAGTTTAGCATCAACATTTTACATTTGTGATTTTACTATAATATCAATGTCTTTATTTAACCCTTCTATGAATGCATTTAATGCCTGGTCTTTTAATAGTTTCACGACTGCTGTTCTACCTTCCCCAATATATTCATCACTTAAATTTTGAACTAATTTTATATAAGTTTTCAATTCTACTTGAATATCTCCTTATATCTTCTGTTGAATTTTATTTACAGGTGTTTAACTCTACTTGCCATTGACGGGCTGTTTTCTTTTCTGAATAAGATTCTAATTGGTATTTTCTTAAATCTGACCAAGATTCAAAAGTTGGATTTTTGATTAATAATCTGGCGTTGTCAGTGATTTTGGATTTTATTATTTTTATAAGGATTGGTTTATTTGCTTCTATTACAGAATCATACGCTTCATCGCAATTGTCTATGAAATCGCGTAATTTGCTTCTATTACTGTCAAACTGGGTTGTTAATAAACTCCTGGCAATGTCTAAAAAGATGTGTTCTGTGGTTGTATCTGGCATTTTGATAAGGTATTTAATGAATGTTTTACAATAATTATAATACAATAAGGGGAATTAATATTAATGGGCAAAAGTCTCTGTTGATTTCGATTTGGAAATTGGGCACTTGTTAATAACTGTACTCACAAGAAGAGAAGTAGCATGACCACTGGCTGATAATTCGTCTTCTTACACGACTGCTCTCGGCTGGTACCGGTACTCGGAAGCCTGGATTGCTGGATCCCTGCACCTGGTACTGAGCCTGGATCTGAACTTGAGGTTGGCTGGACCTGGACCTGAAGTTGGTTACGGATGTGGACCTGGATCTGGACCTGGACCTGGCTGACCATCTGGACCTCGAATTTGATTTACCGCACTTTACCGATTATTCCGAAGTTTTAAAGACTGGGTAGTCACCGATAGTTCTTAACTCCTCAGGTGAGTGCGCAAGAATTTTTATGTATCGTTGATCTCGGAGAATCTCACTTCTGACACCAATTTTTATGTAATGATTTTTGAATTAATTACAACGAGTGATTGAAAATAATTTTATTGATATAGTTTTATTGATGTGAGTATACAGTGGTGATTAGTTGTACCGAGAATATGTTGTTTAGTTTAAACTCTCTTAACTTCGTTTTACTCTTTTCTCTTACTACCGCTTACATTATTCTTACACTAGCTTGTATTATGGATGTTATCTAATTGTCAATAACGAATAGAGTAGTGGTTGTCAACGTCTGAACTCATCACATGAGAACCATTATCTTTTAAGAAGTTAGATATTGCTGAGAAAGTTTAATAGTGAAAGTTTGTCAATAGTTTGGAAATAGAAGTTTATAATAATACAAATATTTTAGCAGACAATCAGAAAACATGAATATATGATAATGTTAAACTAAGATAACAAATTATAATACCAATTACAGTTTGAGTATAATATATATATATATATATATATATATATATATATATATATATATATATAATTAATTAATAATATAGCACCATAGGTGAGTAGGTACATTACACATTAATGACACAGTTGCTGTGCGACATTGTTCCGGTGTTATTGATTTACATACGTCAATCATTTTTCTTCTCAATGCAAATTCATTGTTTATTGGCGCTTTATAAACTTTTTGTTTAATGGCACCCTATACAAGAAAGTCCAGGGGTGTTAAATCAGGAAAGCGCACTGGGCACGATAAATGTACTGTCCGACAAACCCAGCGTCTTTGATAATGATGGTTCAACCATTCCCTGTGCTGGGCAATCATCGAATTCAATATATATCATCACTGCATATTAACCATTGCTGGATGTGCCAATCTGATTTGTACACAGATTTTGGTATTGATGATGACATATATGTATTGTGCGGGCGTTTACTAGGCGTCACCTCACGGGCACTCATTGCCGAGCTCATTGCTGGTGTGGAGAGTGCAACACAGAGGTCAATTTTGTGCCATTTTAAATTCGAAATATTTGGCGTCAATCGGGATCGAATCCGGTTCCCCAGTTTCGCGATCTGTGACAATTTGTTTATATGAACTTGTTCATTTATTTTTATTTAAATTTTAAGTTTTGTTGTTTAATGTCGAAACATCCTGTATATTCAAAAAGATAATCAAGGTAAAGGAATATTATAATACAGTGGTATATGGCAATGTTTAAATTTATTTTCAAATGTTGTTGCGGCGTTGAAAATGATCAATGTTGTTGTGAATTGGAGTTGCAAAACACGTTTACTTGTTTTGGAACAACTCTTATTTTTATTTATATTACAATTTAATACTGAAAATGAAGGTATTAAGGTTATTGATTGTATCTACCTGCTTTTAACAGCTTCAGTAATCGTTAAAATTATCAGCATTTTAGCTAGTAAATCATTCGGTTTAGATTTCAAGCGAAAGGCACTTTTAAAATAACAAAAAATGAAGTTCTATCGAGGTTCAAAAATCTTGCAGCAGGTTGCAGTTTCTCTAGAATAATATAATTAATTAATCTTGCTTGAGTAAATATCAAAAGGAATTTTAAAATATTATATGTTTACTCTCATTTTTACATGACAGTTTTTATTAACACATATACATTTTATTTTTCGTGAACGATTTTTTAATTCTACATCTAGTTATCCTTGAGATATCGACGGAATATCTTTATTCAAGGCTATAATATGTCATCAATTGAAATTTATTTGTCTTTAGAATTGTTGCAAACTAAAATATGAGAATCTTTCTTTTATATAAAATTTTTCGGTATTCAAAACTACTAGATTGTCAATGAAACATAGACGTGTTTTTATTTTCAAAGACGACAGGTGTGTTCTCTAATATCATTTAAGAATTCTTCGACAGTTTTCGACTGGTGTATCATAAATTAATGCTTTTAGAAAAAACGAAGGGTAACTCGTTAAGAAAATTTTGCATACACCAGCAGATTTATTAATTCCTTGGAATTCTAGATAATATTGGAGCAAATCAGATGTTACGAGGATCACGCTAGAATGATAGGCCATTGAAAACAAAATTTTAAATAGTTATTTATCTGTCATTTGAAATAAAGTTGCAAAATTTAAGTTAGTTATAACTCAGTTATTAATTTTTTTAAGTATTTCTGTGACTCGAAAAAATTGAATTAATATTTTGGAATCATGGTTTGACAGCTTTAACAATTTTCAACCAGAAATTAATTTTACAGCTTTGAAATCCCCCAGTAAAAGAATATTGGTTGGAAGCTTTTAAGAAGTGATAGGAAATAATGATGGAATGTATTATTGTTGAAAGAAACGACACGGAAAATATTTCAAATAAAATTCTAAAAAATATGAACCATGTGTTTTATTCTCAGTAATTCTAGCATGTCCCTCATTACTTCAGGTATTACTGGAGCAAATAAGGTTTTATTTGGGAAATTAAAAAGTCCCTACGATATTGGAAAAAAAATACTATTTGTACTTGCAATATATTGAATTACGTTTGGTTAGGTGTTACGTTCAGTAAGTTTAGATAAAGATTATAGAAACTACTATAGACTTTAAATAATTAAATTATTGGACCTTTTCTGTAATTCTATGGTTATGTTGTAGCAGGTTGTTAAATTTTTAGGCCAAACAAGTATGTTATCATAAGAAAAAAAATGGAATTTTTATTGTAAAATCCATTTCTGTTAGACAATGGTTTACTAAAAATTAACCACTTTGTGATAGAATAGGCCCGATTAAATATCAATGCCAATATTTATTATGTAAGAACAGAGCTACCATATCTAAAAAGGGATATAGATGCAATGGTAAATGTTTTTTTCAGTTTACTCGTATGTAGAACCGTACAATTGTAGAGAGTAAACTCGTGGTGCTGATTTCGCTTGCGAATGGCGAGTGAAAAGTGAACGCCGTTCGAACCAAACGCTAGCAGAGATGGTGGAATTACATAACCGGATATGGGTCGGTAGTCATATGGCAATTGTATGTATAGTTAGCATGTACAGGCACGCACATAAGTTGTTGCAACCGTACGATATGTGCGCGCGCAAACCCAGAGCATCCTTGACGAACGGAACACGTAAAAGCAAAACGTAACGCTCGTAGACTCACAGGCTCGACACTAACGCTCTAATACGACGGACAGTCTATAGTTATGTCATACACGTCGAATATAAATATAGCGACAGAGACGGACCATAAGAAATTTCCAAAGTTCACACGGACACTACAACCACTTACTAACCAGTGAATAGGGTACTATTATACATTATACTATAGTCAAATTTTAACTATCTTAAATAAGAAGACGAAAATATACATAGATTAATGAGTATTAGTGAAAAAAATTTGTTTCAATATTGATTAGGTCGCAAACTACAAGCGATTAAAGCGATTAAGAATTTGATTGGTCGCCTGATTTTAAAAACGAGATTTGCGCGTCTGCTGCGGTCACCTTTGAAAGATTATGAACTGTCACGTTGTTGTATAACCTAACAAAAAAAATTACAATTTTATGTTTTGTGAATTTGTTTAATTATAATATCTCGTAATATTAACAATAATAATGTATTTATAATTAAATCAATTTGTAATATGTATTAATTGAATTAATAATAATATTAACTAATCAAAACAAGCAAACACTAGCGCCATCCGCCGTCATACTTTGTGTCATAATATTATCCAACTGTTTCAATGTTCTATAATTTATTAAGAAAAAAATGCTTATTATTTATGTTATTTATAATTAATAATTTCTTTGTGAATATAACGTATAAGTTTTTATATAAAAATATTTCAGCTATGCAAACCTGAAAAAATCTCTTCTCTCTAGAACCAACAGTTTGTCGACAACTGAAAGTACCAGCTATACGTTACGCAAGAAATTCTTAACCTTAAAAATTCATATGTCGCTTATTACGTATAATTTTAAAGTCGCGTTTGCACTAAAATTCTTATTTCATCCTGTTCTTACAGATTTTTTTTAAAAAAAACATGGTATAGGATCCTATTCTAATATTCTAAACAAAAAAACTCTATAGTCCAGTTACTGATTGACCACATAGTACTTAATAAAGCGAATCTATAAAGTAAATCAATAGACAATTATTTACAAGAAATAAAAACGTTGGATTCAACTGTTTAGAAAACTTTGTTTTTGTGCTATTCGAAAATTGGAAATAATTTTCATAAGTTTGATGTCGGTCGGAATGGAACCCGGGCCGTCCTTTTCACAATCAGTCATCTAACACATACAAAAATATGCGATCCCGTAACAAATAATTATTGCTGTAAAGTTTACAAATTAGGTGGAAAGATCAAGTGATCAGTAATGCTAAAATCTTGAAGGATGAAAAACTGAAGAACACTACTACTACTAATTATAGAAGAGTAGAGGCAAATAGTAGAGGAAGCTAGGGATCATCCTGGACTGTAAAATTAAAGAAAAAAAGAAGAAGAAGACTGTAGTGTAAAGTATACATAGCCGAGTGGGCTGTACATTGATCTAGTCCGCGTTCGATCCTTGCTTAAGATTTTAAAAAAAATTTAACGTTTATTATTTCCTTTTTATATAAAAATCATTACACTGACACTGACGGTTTCCTTGAAAAAAGAAATAATAAAATTTGGAAGGATCGAACTGCGTACCTAGAGCATATTCGCTTATACGAACTTTACAATAGTATACGAGTACAAGGCCTATTCTTTTAATATTGAACCAAACTAGGGGACCGAGATTTTTTGACACAAATTTTATAGTGATAGATTTTAATTTCATAAGTTAGGTCAACAAAAAGTTTAAAAAATGGAACAATATTCTGGCATTTTGAAGATATTATTTACTGGATATTGAACACCTCTGCGAAAAATTATGAAATTTAACAACAAGCATTTTCGAGCTTTAATTTTGTAGAATTTCAAACGTGGGTTAAGCCACCAAGAATGTTTTGGTAAACTGAAGGTATTTGGGTATGAGTCAATCCAATAAAATTCGTTTTGGCAGTGAATGAAAGGATGAACTTCGAATAGGACTTCCACAAACAGCTGTTAATAGCGAAAACATTGCGATTGTAAATAGCATGAAAGAAGAAGACATAACATATCCTAATGTCTCCTAATACTCCTCAAAAATCGTTAGTAATCAAAAAGCAGTAAATTCAAATTCCAAAATTCTATAGTTGCTTAAAACGTTTTCGGAAAACCACATACTTCATTACATTTTGTAACCACGGTTGTGTATCAAAAATATTTGGAGATAAAAAACGTTACTTAATTATTATTTACTAAACACCCGTTACCATTTTAAATTGGTAAATATATATTTACTAGTGATTCATAATTATCAATAATAAGAAAACTGTTTAGGACTATATGTATTTCCAAAGATCACATGTTTGGAAGAAAACAGTAAAATGTGGTTAAGTTCAAGGAAAGATCATTGGTAACACTTTTAAAGAATTATTGACTTTGGGGTTCAAATGGTTAAAAAGTTTGAATCAAATTATCTTATTATTAAAATTTTTATATCATTTTGTATACTAATAAGATAATAAGAAATTATAACTGTTTATATTTTGAATTGTAACTTATTTCCATAAATTTATAATCTCGTTTTCGAATATCCTTGGACTTTATATTCCACGAAATGTAAACTCATTCTTCGAATTTTGTTTCATTACGATAATTTTTTTAAAAAATTTGTCACTTATTACCAATACATTTATTGATTTCGGAATCTGCTCCTTAGAGAAAATTTCAGCCTACGTCTATGAAATTGTAAGAGAGTTTCAAAGTTTCTGCTATAACCCCAAGAAACGGAAATGCTCATTTACGATAAATTTCCTGCCCGTTTTCCGGTTTCGAATAAATCCGGAACCGAAGAAAATTATCTACTCAGCTTGTGATAGATTTTCTATTGTCTTTATTACATGCGAAAACAGCAAACTCCCCAAAATTAAAATTACAATAAAAACAGAAAATCATTGTTTTTCTTCCTAGTACAATTTTTTATCAGTCAGTTGCGAAAGAGTTTTTATTTCCATATCGTATTTGTGTTATTTTTGTGTATAGAGATTATCACTGCAATAAAACTAGGTGGTCACTTTGTAAATGATTTAATAAACACGTTGGTTATCAGTATAAAAAAGTTAAAATGTTGTGTTTATATTAGATAATTATTGCACATAATTCATTACAATATCTACTTTTATTTTATCTGCAAAAGCAAACAACTTTCGTTTCGACTACATTCACACAAACGTTTCGATTCCTCATGAATTGCTTGAAATAAAATATATTTTTAGATACTTCTATTAAATGACGTGACTACCGTCCTGAACGCGGGATCGTATTAAACAATTGAAATCCTGGTGAGGCGTTGTTCAGTAGGTACCTACTAGAAACGTTCGGGACTAATGCAAAATAATAGAAAATCTGAACGCGGGACCATAACAGCCTATTTAGCTTGAATATTTCTCTAAATATTACAACAATAACTTTACCTAACGCACAAAACTTAGTTAAGTTAGGTGTTAGGTATTGTTGAGGTATTGCCTCGTCGGGATTTTATTATTTTTAAACAATACTGCGGTCGGGACTCTAGATACTTCTTTTATTAAATTGTATGAAAAAGGAAAAACAAATATTTTTAAACTGTCTGCTTCGGTAAATAAAATCGTGGGCGTACGTGTAAAGGTAAACATTTATTATTCTATAAGAATCAAATTAGCTCCCTCCCTACCTATATCTTTAAAAATAGTTTGTGAGGGGAATGAATTTTTTTAAAAAAATAATAAATAAAAAGGTGAAATATAAGAAAAAATTTAATCATTTTACAGCGGTTTTTATTTTTTAATGAATTATGGATCTATAAAATAAAATTGTTTTTATGCTTACGGAGATAAATTTCCACACTAATTATAGATACAATGAACGGTTTTGAATTGAGAATTATTTTTGTCTAATTTGACATGGATGCGACAGCACTGCAACGTTGATTTTTGGTCTGAAATACGACTATTTAGACGTCTAATTTGACGTCTATACGACGACACTGCGACGTTTATTTTTGGTCTGAAATAGAGCTATTTAGACGTCAGATTAGTGGTCGCTATGACGACTATGTGACGACTTTATATGGTCATAATTAGGTCTATTTAAACTTTTGTCACACGTCTAATTTGACGTCTTTTGCGACGATTATTTTTACTTTATTTTTAATATTATTAAAAATTCATATTCAATTCTTAAATTTAATTAATTTGGCAACTTATAATTGTTTGTAACATACAAAGGTGTATATTTTTTTTTATTTAAATGTGAAATTAATATTTTATTTCTTCTTAATGCAATAATATAAACAATAATCTTTAAAATTTTGAAAAAATGTAATAAAAATTAAATTTAACATACATTTTTATTTAATTATGGTTATCCGTCTTCGTCACCGAAATGGATAAGCCGTAATGGTATTTATGTTTTATTTATTTATTTAAAAAAAACATATTTACATTTATAAACATACGACTGTGAAAAAGAAACAATTAATATCTGTTATATTTGTGGTACAAAAATCAAAGTTATTATTATATTCGAAATTTTAATATTTAACATTTTAAACAAAATCTAATATAAATTTTAAATCTTACAAGAAATGTTATTAAAAGAAAATGTATTAAGGGATCTTTGAATTTTGTATTTACAATTTTCCTCTGAAATTAAAAGGTCGTAAAATAAAAATAATAAATTGTATTTTCTACATGTCAGATTTCCAAACAGACCCTCCATGAACAAAACAATACAATGATAATGCAGCATGTCGCCAAGATGGCTACTGTTGCTTGTGTTGGCAAACATACCGATTGATGTTAAAATGCTGCGGTTTGTTATTGTTTTTTGTTTTATTAATAATAATAATAATTCTTTATTGTATTTAAAGTTTACATAACTTATTACAATCGATATTAATGGGGTTGAGTTGATTTTCTCATCTTTTATAACTTCGACGGTTTGTACTTTGAGTTGATGGAGATGGGATGATGAAAGGACACACACGAACACCCAAGGCCCCTGGTGGGAATCGAACCCACAACCTCAAGGTCGAGCGGTGACGGTCGCTTCGAGCGCTGTTCGCTGCCTCAAGCCACACGTCCACCCGAGCGACCACCGAGGCGGCTGTTTTTTGTTTTATTAATATATTTTCATACAGAAATATTTTTTTTACACTAGATAAGAAGTGTACCTTGTCTCGAAACGTGCTAATACATAGGAAGAACTGAGCTTATAAAACTCTAGATATCAATTTAGAAGTGGGGTTAGGTTACAAAAAACCAAACGATAACATTTGTACCAATGTTTTTGTTTTGTTATGGTAAAGGTATGTAAAATGTAACATTTTCTTCTTAAAGGAACTATTCCTGGGTAAAGATACGTTAATGTATTAAAAACAGTTATTATTTTATGTATTATTGTTACATATTAATTTGAATACCAGCTAAGAATAGTTACTGATAATTTTCCGGACGAAATTGTATTTTTTGATTTAACAGCTAATGCATCCAATATGATCCGGAAATTTTGCTAAATTTTCATGTATTCTTGTAATCTCCATTTCTGTTAAATAAATGTACATGTAGGTATAGTATAATATTGATAGATGCATTATTTAATTAATTTGATTTTTTTATGAATATTTTTTTTCAGTAATTTTATGTAGGTTTAATATTTTATTGTATTTTTTATTTAAATTTTTGTCATACAATATACTTCAAAAATAAATTGTTTATTTTTCCATGTATTTTTTCCTACCTATTTAAGATATTTTCGGTATATATCCGAGGTCTATCTACACGTCGAAATAACATCTTAAAAAGACGTCGAAACACCGTCTAAAAATGACGTGGAAACAACGTCTTAAAATGACGTGTAAACAAGTCTTATAATGACGTCTGAACAACGTCTTAAAATGACGTCTAAACAACGTCTTAAAACCACGTCTGAATATGACGTCGAAACTACGTCTTAAAATGACGTCGCACAGCTCCACGCTGAGACGTCGATTTTAGGTCATTTGTGTTACTTGGGTTATTATTATTACCTATTTCTGGGTTTGACACTGTGCTTCTATGCAGATTTGAATGACGATATATCTGTAGCATTGAGGGCGTTTACTAAGCGTCACCTCACGGGCTTTGAAAGCTGTCGTGGAGAGAGCACCAAAATAATAATAATAATAATAATAATAATAATAATAATAATAATAATAATAATAATAATAACAATGATATCAATAATAATAGTAGTAGTAGTAATAATAATAATAATTATAATAATAATAAATAATAATTTATTTTTCAACTAAGACCAAAATTACATCGGTATATGGATTGTCAAAAATACATACATAGTCACAAATACAAAGATATCATGATATTTCAATAAACAAAATAACTACTTAAAATTATCCCTAAAATATTAATTAATATTGTAGTAACATTTATCTATTAATAAATATTTTAGTTTCTCTTTAAATAAATTAAACGTATCAATGTTCTTTATATGTTCTGGTAAATGGTTATATAATTTGATACCTATTACAAAAGGATCATTTATAGTTAAATTTAACTTAAGTTTTGAAAGCACTAAATTCTCTTTACCTCTTGTATTATAACTATGACAATTCTCATATTTTAAAATTTGATCTTTATTTTTTCTAATAAATAAAATGACATTTAAAATATACAAACATGGAAGAGTAAGAAACTTTTCTTTTAAAAAACTATGTTTACAGGTACTTCTGTAGCTAAGGTCATAAATATTTCTGAAAGCTTGTTTCTGTAGTATAACAATGCGAACGGCATTGGGAGAGCAGCTTCAGAAAATTATGCCATATTATTATTACATTAGACTCACTTGTGGTATTATTTGAGTGTTACATCTGGTTAAAATGTTAGTATTACGTTTAGTTGTTGAGAATTTTATTACTACAGATTTAGTTGCATTTAGAGTGAGGCTAAGACTTGCAAACCAATCAAAAATATTTTTAGTTAACGTAGACAAAATATTTTCTGTGTTAATTTCATTTTCTGGAATAATTTTGGAAATATCATTGGCAAAACCAATGAAATTTGTATTAAGAACAACGCTTACATCATTTAAGTATAGAGAAAATAAAATTGAACCTAATATTGAGCCCTGTGGTAGGTACACTATAAGCAGGGCCGGATACGAGAACTATCGCCGGCCCGGGCAAATAGTGGCACCCCAGCCCGAATCAAAATTAATTCCAATTTGAAAACGAATAATTTTAAATTATTGTTTCTGAACCTGGATTCTAGAATACCTACGACCCATGAAATTCCTTTTTTTTTTTTTTTGTTGCAATATCTTCTTTTAGCGAAAACATAACAATGAAACCCAAATAAAGCGCGGAAGCGGGTATTTACCTATATTATATTTTTTTTGCAAAAGTAAAGTCAGATTTTACTGATTCTAAAGGCTGCACTTTTGAAAATTATGACTTCTTCCCTTGCAAATTTTCAAAAAATACTTGAACGTAACATCACCTAATCCTAATGCACTGAACTCAATATGAGGAAATTCGGATGGTTGCATGCATTTTATAAGCAGGCGCCAAAATGATTATTAGTTTCTTAGGCTGTATTTGTGAAATATGTGACTTTTTTGCTTGCAATTTAAAAAAATTACTTTAATGTAACAGTAACCTAATGCATAGAACTCAATTTGCCGAAATTCGGGAGGTTACATTTATTTTATAGGAATCAAACCATAATTTAAAAAAATGTCATATTCACTATAAGTACTGCTTTCCGCGGCCAAAGTTTTGTGGAATTTACTGTTCTTAATGGTTTTGCAAATATATATATATATATATATATATATATATATATATATATATATATATATATATATATATATATATATATATAACCATCAAAATAAAATTCTTGAGTGGTAGGTATTCTAGACTTTAGACGTTTTGGCTAACATTAAATATTATTTTTTCTTTTGATTATATATTTAAAAATTGTAGTAAAAATAACAATGATTATTCGGGCCGGCCCGATTTTAAGGTTCGGCCCACCGGGCATTTGCCCAGTTGTCCGGTGGCCGTATCCGGGCCTGACCATAAGGGACTGGCTTGACATTAGACTTACAGTTATCATAGTAAACAAACTGCTCATTTAAATATGATTGAAACCAAGTTGCACAAATACCTCTCAATTCATAGCGTTCTAGTATATTAAACAATTTTTTGTGATCAACAAACACAATTAAAAGCTTTTGATAAATCAATTAAAACAGCGAATGTATTTACTTTTCGATCTAAATTACTATATGCAACATGTAATAAGTTCGCTAGTGTTGTAGTAGTACTACGAGCTTGGCGAAAGCCATGTTGTTCTAAAATAATTATTTCATTTTTATATTAAAAAGGTAGTATTCTATTAAGTATAATTTGTTGAAAACAGACACTAAACTAATCGGCCTGTAGTTCGCAACATGTTCTTTTGAACCTTTTTTTGTAGGGCAATGACTTTTTTTTCAAAATATCAGGAAAATTTCCATTTGAAATAGATTCATTGATATAATGAATTAGTGGAACAAGAATTGTATTATAGCAACTCTTTAGGAATTTAGCAGGAATTTCATCAATTCTTGTTACAAAAGTATTGTTTAACGATAATATAGTAGACACTAGTTCGTTTTCGGTTACAGGTTCTAAATAAATAGAATTGTTACATCTTATATGATATGTGTTGTATTGATTTTGAAGGTGGAGAATTTAAAGTAGTATTTTCAATAAGTTTTCTGCTGTATCAGCAAAAAAATAAAAAATTAAACGTATCTGCCATATGCATGGAGTTAGAGGTTATTTGTTACTGCAAAGTCGTTACAAAGATTTTTTGGTTTATGATTATTTTTGATAGTATTATTGAAATTATTATCGATAATATTCCATGTTTTTGTTACAGTGAATCGAGCCATGTATTAATTGAATATTATATCTTCTTTTTGAATTTTTACATTTTGCGAAAATTGGTTTTAGCATATAAATATTGCTGTTTACGAACAATACCAGCTTTATACAAGCGAAACTTTTCTTTTAGTTATTGTGAAGTTTGTTTAATTTCATCAGTAATCCATTTTTTTGTTAGATTTATCATCAGTTACTGTGATTTGTTGAAAGCATATGTTAATGTAATACGAATCACGTTTGTGTTATTTGAACGTAGGGAATAATATTCAAGTTTGATATTAGTCTTGTAAAATACATAGATATTACTAAATTTGAACTATTAATATTTAGTCCTAAATGCTTCAAAATAAAAATAAACGTTTTGTATTTATCTTAAACGGATTAGGATACTATTGAAAAACAGTAACGTCCGTACTCTTACATACTAGGCGTCTATTTCTGTTTTCAATCTCACCCAAACATATAATATTATCGCAAAAAAATAATCGTTTATTTCTTATTTACTCAAGATGTCTAAATCTTCTCAACTGACTAAAAGATAACAAAGTTTATCACTGAGAAAAAAAGTTATAGTTCTTGTTTATATTAGATAAATATTGCAGAAATTTCATTACAATTTCTCTTTTAATTTTTGATTTAAGCGAAGTGATAAATTTTGTAATACATTGTTCAAAATAAAGTAATTCATACATTTCGGGTTGCAGAAGAAAATTTTGATAGCTTATTTTGGTTTCTCTTAACTTTCACGTTTTGCCATTTAGAAAATTTTGTTACAGTAACTTGTTGACTTCGAGTAACAAGCTTATTTAAAAATTTTAAGAAGTACTTAGTTATTCTTGATTTTATTTGTTATCTGGATTTTATCAAGAGAAAAAAAAAGAAAACGAAAAAAAGAGATATTTTTTTTTTCTAAAAAAATGTGAACACAGGAACACGTACCCATTACTTTTTTTTAGTTTATATTAATAAATATCTTTGTTTCAGGTTCTGTTTAAGTGTATGTAAGTTTTTAATTTTTAATTGATATTCTTATCTTTTAATTTGTTGCCTACGTCGGTATATTAAACAATATTTCGGTAACTACTCCTTTATACAGTTTAAAAATACAGCTATACCTGCTGATTTGCATCGCAGCATTCAAATTGTTTCCTTCATATAATTTTTAATGAAACGCAATAAAATTTTATAATTTATCTTATTCTTGTAACTGTTTGCCTTTGCTTCCTTTGAAGCCTGTCGAATTGTTATGGGATAAAATGAAGAAGCAAATCATTGAAACTAATAATAATTATTCCTTGCTTTAACGATTATTTTAATCATAAAAAATAAATAAAAATTAAGAAATAATATATAAAAAATAAAAATTATCATTAAAGTTAGGGGTACTTTTTTTAAAATTATAATTCATCGTTAGATTTCTGTCTGTTATTAAATTATTTTACAAATCTCTAAAACCAAATCTACCCACGTAATTAACTTGAAGAATTCACAAAACATTTTAAAATCAGTTTGTAATAATGTTTTACAAAAACTAGTACAAAAAGTGTCTGGACGCCTATAGTTTGTTAAGCCGTTATCAAAAATAGAAAAGATTTTATCGAAGAGTCAAAAATTTAAATTTACAACCGTTCATTTCGAATTTATAATCTTCTTTTTTAGTTCTTTTTATAAATTTTTCTGTAATTATCTGGAGTAACCATATTTTTGTGCGGTACTGTATATCAATATCAATAAAAAAGAAAACTGATTCATCTTATAATAAATTATAACAGCATTCTATTGAAATATGTTATACAGGGTGTTAATTAAAATGCGGGCCATAGGCGTTTAACATGGGGAATCAGTTTTTCCTTGCGCAAAATTTCCCATATCATTTTAGACAAAAAGATTTCAAATAAATGAACATATTTTATTTATTTTTACTTTTTAACCTGCAAAATAGAAATTCTGACAGTTCAAGTAATATACATTTTTTATAATATTGTTTAAATTTCATAGTATTATTTTCCGCAAGGTAAAATATCAGTACATTTGTTTATGATTTTATTTCTATACCATGACTAACACTACAAAGAAGTAACTTTTATAAAATTTTAAATTCAATTTACTTGATTATGAAAAGTATAAATTATATTGTGATTATTGAATTAGATACAGATTTTAATTCTCTACAATATTTGTTTGAAGAATTATTGTCTATAATTAATGGGCCATTTTTTCCCATATTAAAAACCTATTGGCCCGTTTTTTGTGTTACACCCGGTGTATATAACTAAATTATATATTATATATATTTCAATTAGGTTTTTAATATTGGCTTTTTTTAATATGTATAAATGTTAGCAGAATGTGCTATGAATAATAATACGTCTTATAATGTTTTGACTCATATTTTATTGTTGGAATTTAATAAACAACTTCTTAACTATAGTAGCAGTATTAAAAATATTATATTTGTCTAAAAATCTTCTGATATTTATCTTATGGATCATTTCATACACTTAATATTTTGATAGAAAATTTCGCAAAAACCATAATTTTGTTGGTGATATATTATTTATTCATATTTCAACTCTAGCAAAGCAACTATCTAAATGGACAAACCTATGTGTGATATATTTCTAGCCTTGACTATTAGACAAATAGATGAATAAAAGAAAATGTGCGGAATTGATCTATGTAGTAATTGTATTCCTTACCTTGAAATCTTCACGTAACCAAGACAAATAGTTAAGAAAACAGTTGGTCGGTGCGTGTGGAAAGAAATGTGCAATGTTTGCGGAGCACATTTTCGCAGAGTTATTATTATTTGAGTTTGTGAATGTCCATGAAATTTGTTATCGTATTTAAGACACGAGAAATGAGAAGCTATAATTGTACACAAACCATCTGAAAGGCTATCAAAACTGTTTTCCCTGTGTACACACAGTTATTACATAAGATGTGTAACGTCTTTCAGTTTAGGTGAAAGTATATATACTGTGTTTCACTGTTTGTTGAGAGCTTTAAACAAATTGTGCCAAATTGTAACATCCATTGTTTTATATCACTATTCTTTTACTAAACTAAACACATCTTACTTCTAGTAATGCGTAAAATCAGTCACATCTTTTCCCTAAAACTCTGCGCTCTATCTAGAGGCCAGCAAATTGTATTTGCAATAACTTCTAAAGATTATAATAAAATCATTTATTTATAATAATTTAATCTATATCTGCCGCTTCGCAATATTGCCCTCACTTCTTCTTGCTACTGTGCGCAACTTTAGTTCTTTACGCATTTTATTATCTCATCATCTAATATAGTTTTACCTTCTATAGCAGCAGTAATAAAAAATAATTCTGTAATGAAAAATATGTTTGTCATAAATTTTAATTTAAAATTGCATCGTTTTAAATCAAGTGTAATAGCGCCGCAGAATGACGTATTTTATATTACTATGATATAACGCCGCTAGATGGCGAAATCGTAAGTACGATATTTTAAAACTTTTACAATTATATTCGAGGAGAGTAGATCTACAAATGTGGACCGTTCATTCAACCTCAGACATTTTCGAGAAAATCGCGAAAAACTGTTTACTCGTAAGATACTGAATTTAAAATTATGCTATTTATATGAGAAGCAGTGTAACAAATGACATTTTTAGACAGCTTTATTACTATGAAAAAATTTGTTTTCTTTAAAGAAAAAAGTGAAAAAACAAATGGACCTGTCTGGTTCTGCGTGAACGCATTGAACATGTCTGGTTTTGTTTGAACTAACGATCCAACGAATTCGATCAGTGTTTTAAACTGTCTTTTTAAATAATGGCAATTACTTTTTATTTATTTATTATTATTATTATTATTAATCTTTATTTTTACTTTAATAGGTACATAAGTTATATATACGGCCATTTAGGCAAGTATATACAATAATCATAGTTCTACGTACAATACATATTACATTTTAGTTTATTTTTTTTGAATTTTTGTCCCGCTGGTGATGTGAGCCTACCCAATCTACGCACATTCCGCTTTTTCTGGTTCTACAGACCATTCTACCATGTTTTCTTCATTTTCATTATGTTGACATTTTTATTGTTGATCTCTCAGTATTCTTCTTACAATTCGGCATGTTTCTAAGATGGTAATTTTTTGTAACTGGAGGTAAGTATTTCTTTGTAGTTCTAGTGTTTTCAAACTGTCAAACAACTTCTTTGGTATTTCTCCAGTA
>CAUJCB010000031.1:122500-125000 GCA_963082715.1 Harpalus rubripes
TGGAAGTGTGGGGAGTACCCGGAAGCTCTGTCGCCGAAAGGTTGGGTTGGAGTGGGTTAGTCCCCCTGCGGCCTCAGAGTGGAAGGGTTGATGTGTGCCTAGCACTGGCGAAACGTGGATACTACAGGCGCCAGGAGCCAGCCACTTCGGACCCTGATCAGGAAGTGTGACATGGGTAGGGGTGTCGGAACCCCTACTGCGCCGAGCGAGTCCGGCCCGTCCGAGTATTCCGGGGCCGGTTAAACGGATATAAGTTGGGCCTCGGGGAACTGGGGTAGGATACGTCGTCCGAGGGTATACCCGTTCCCAACTTTTCTCCGACCCGCTCCTTCTCACATGATGCGCTGGACTAACCGTCATTTCACATGAATAAAGAGGGGGAATCTAACAACGGCAAACCGGCCAGTCAAAGCGGTACGTCAGGAGCGGCGGTAACAACTCCCGGGGAGAAAATCTCGTTACAAAACAAAGCAAACGCGAGCCAGGAAAAGGGGGTTATACCCCGGTTTCTTGTCGTGAAAAATTTAAACGGATCTTTTGATAAGGAAAGCCCTTTCGTTCTACAAAAATTATTATATGGTCTGATTGGGAACGTCAAAACAGTACGGAAAACGAAGGAAGGCCTGTTAATTGAAACAGTATCAGCTGCTCAAGCTGAGAGGCTTTTGAGTACTAAAAAACTTGGCATGAATTACTCAAAAGGTGTAGTTTATTGCCGCGATCTCCTGAACTGTACAGTTGAAGAGATCTGTGAAGAGTTGCGTGATCAAGGGGTTACTGAAGTCTGACGTATTAAGAAGCGTGAGAATGGTATACTGGTGGACACTCCTAACCACATTCTCACCTTTAATACACCAAATCTAAAGGACAAATTAAAAGTCGCTTTCTACTCCCTCAAAGTAAGGTTATATATTCCGGAACCAATGAGATGCTTTAAATGTCAGCGTTTCGGCCACACATCCGCCAGGTGCACAAACAGTCAGGTTTGCATCTGTGGAAAGGAAATGCATGACGGCAGCAGCTGTGTAGAACCTTTACAGTGCGTCAACTGTAAAGGAACGCATTCAGCCAGATCTCGAAATTGCCCAGTATTTAAACAAGAAGCAGCTATTCAAGAGTTGAAAACGAGAGAAAATATAACCTACTTTGAGGCGAGAAGTGAGGTCGTTGTACGAACTCCTAATCCGGGAGTATCGTACGCAGCAGCTACGACGACTGAAAAAGCTACAAAGACGGACACGACTGTAATAATAAAAGAACTGTTACCACAATTGGTAACAGCATTAAAAACTGTCTTTGTCAGCAAAGACAGTTTTATTCAACCCGTGGCAAGACTACCACGGGTTCCTTCCCGAAGGAAGCCTAGTCCGACACCATCCGAGGTGTCGGAAAAACGAAAAAGAGGTGAGGATGGAGAAGGAACCTCTTCCGAGGGGACTCCTCGGTTTATTCCGCCTCCTCGCAAACCTCTCAGCATCAGCATGCTAAAAATAAAAGAGGTAAAGGCTGGCCTCTTGGAAAGTCTAGGAAGCCGAAGGAAGTTGGATAGATCTAGTAATCTCCCACATCTCTATGGATAAGATAATCCAGTGGAATATCAAGGGCTGTGTGTTTCACTACTGTCAACTGAAGATGCTACTGACGGAATTCAACCTGCTCTGTACATGTCTTCAGGAGACACACTTCAGACCTGGCCAACCATACTCACTTAAGAACTATTCGATAGTCAGGAGAGATATGCAACCCAATGTCAGGGTTCGAGGTGGAGTAGCCATCATTTTGAGGGACGATGTTAAATACGAGCAAGTCCAAGTTGATACCAATCTCCAAGTAGTGGCAATTCGATTGTCTTTCCCAGCTGTCATCACAGTATGTAATATCTACTTACCGGAGGCAGCCTGGGATCTAGACGACTTACGTCATGTGGTGGAACAACTACCAACGCCGTTCATACTACTTGGAGATTTCAATGCTTACAACAGACTCTGGGGCTCTGACCACAGAGACCCAAGAGGTCGGATCGTGGAAGACCTTCTTCAGTCTCCTGAACTCGTCCTGTTAAATGATGGTTCACCCACTTATTTCAATGCGAGGTCAAAGAGCTTCTCCCGTATTGACCTGACAATCGCATCCCCCCGAATATCGAATAGATTCTCATGGAGAGCCTTAGACGACCTGTACGGTAGTGATCACTTTCCGATAGTGATCACTACGGACAATCCCACTACCAATCATGTTCGTCAAGCTAAGTGGCTCTATCACAGAGCGAACTGGCAAGGGTTTGAAGCCGCTTTAGAAACACCAGAACCTAGTAACGATATCCACCAAGAAATTATAGATCTATCCAACAACTTATTAAAGGCAGCGAATAACTCCATCCCTTGCACAAAACCGGGTGTCTACAAGCGTAGGGTACCGTGGTGGAACTCAGAGGTACAACTTTTAGTACGAACTAAGAAAGCTGCATTTAATAAATTTAAAAGACAACCAACAGAGGCTA
>CAUJCB010000031.1:135000-217500 GCA_963082715.1 Harpalus rubripes
ATGTATAATATGGTTTCTCACCTATACTAGTTTGTAGCTTTTTCAGTAGTTCTTGGTGAACAATCATGGCTACATTGTTATGACGGGTGGTGTAATCTGTAGATGCTAGTTGTTTGCATCCACTAACTAGGTTGTCTCGATCTTCTGCGTGTGCGAAACACATTTTGCAAACGTCGTTTTTTATGCTAGCGTCTTTGAGAATATGTTTTTATAGTTCTTAGTTGTTATAACCTGGTCTTGAATAGCACAAAGAAATCCTTCTGTTTCTGCAAATAAATTTCCGGACTTTAGCCACATATTGGTTGCATTAAAGTCAATTGCCTCTTGTTTTATTTTTGCAGGGTAACGTCCGTGTAATTCTTTTCCCATCCACTCATTGATTTTTGCATCGTCTTCTTTAATTAGTTCTGTAGGATTGTATTCGTTGTTTTTTAGGTTAAGTGGAGTGTATTTGGCGTCTGTTTTCACGATATTCTTGTGTAAGCAGCTGGTGTTGCTTTTATTTTGAAAATATTTTCTTAGCTTATCTACTTGTGTGTAGTGAGCGTTAAAGAGATCAACTACTCCTTTTCCCCCTTGTGTTCTGGGGAGATGAAAGCTCTCTACTGAACTTCGAGGGTGGTGGCATCTATATTTTATGTAGAGAACACGCAATCTTCGGTTAAGATTCTCTAATTCCGTCGTCGTCCATTTAATGATGCCATAACTGTAGGTTATAACAGGTGTTGCATAGGTATTAACTGCTGTTGTTTTATTTATAGCTGATAATTTTGTTAGAAGGATTTGTTTAACTCGGGTTATCATTTTTTCTTTTAGCTGTTCTTTAATTTTCTTGTGTAGAGTACTCACATTTTGGTGGCATCCCAAATATTTGTATGTTTCGCTTTCTTGTTGTCCCTCTATTTCTTCTTGTCCGAATAGTGTTAGTTCGTAGTCTGATGATTTCTTCCATATACCTTTTTTCATACTGTTTGTCTTGCACTTTTCTATGCCGAATGTCATTTTTATGTCGTTACCGAAAATCTCAGTGTGCTTTAGTAGTTTCTTTAGATTTTGTGGTGTACTGGCAAAAATTTTAATATCATCCATGTACATTAGATGTGTGATTTTTTGGTTGGATGTTTCAAGTGTGTACCCACAGTTGGTGTTATTTAATATACTAGATAGAGGTTTTAGTGCTACAGAGAACCATAGTGAACTGAGTGAGTCGCCTTGGAAGATGCCTTTTTTGATCTTTATTGGGCCTGTTTTAATTGGATTTGTTCCTTTGTTTTTAATGTTTAGATCCGTTTCCCAATTTCCCATCAGTATCTTTAGCGTATTTATAATATATGGATGGATTTTATATATTTCTAGTATCTCAATCAACCAGGAGTGTGGAATGCTGTCGAATGCTTTGCGGTAGTCAATGTAAGCTATTTGCAGGTCTTTTTTCTTATTCTTTGCTTCTTCAGTTACAACATTATCAATGGCAAGTTGCTCTTTACATCCCTTACTATTTTTTCGACATCCTTTTTGTTCTTCAGCTAGGATGTTATTGGTTTCAAGATGTTCGTAGATTCTGGTTATGAGTATGCTAGTGAGAAGTTTATAAATTGTTGGGAGGCAGGTAATTGGCCTGTATTGTGCTGGGTTAGGACTTGACGTTGTAGTTTTTGGGAGAAGATATGTTATTCTGGAAGTAAGAAATTTTGGTGCTTGTTCTGGGTTTTGTAAGATTTGTTATAGAGCGTTAGCTATGTGGGGGTGTAAAGAAGTAAATTTTTTAATCCAGAAGTTTTGGATTCTATCTGGTCCCGGGGCTTTCCAGTTTGACAATTTACGAAGTGCCTCTTTAATATCTCTTTCTGTTATTGGTGAAGAGTCCATATTTTTAACTTTTTCTACTCTTTTCATTTCCTTCTTAATCCACGTTGTATTCCTTTTGTGCTCTGTTGGGGTCGACCAAATGTTTTCCCAGAATTTTTTGACTTCTTCTGGTCTAGGTGTGTTAGTTTCTGGTTCTTGGTTTTCATTTGATTTAGTTGTATTTAGACTTCTGTAGAATCCTTTTTGGTTTGTGTTAAACAGATGATTTTGTTTTCTACGCATGTTGCTTTCTTTGTATCTTCGCAATCTATTTACTTTAATTGCCAGTGTTTGTTTAAGTAGGTCGAGTACATCAACAGGTGTCTTATTGTTTTCATTTTTGTGTTTTTACATTATCTTTTGTGTTTTTCTTTGAACTTTCTTGCTCTTGTTGTTTTTTGTTGCTTGATGTAAAACTCCAATATTTGCTCTTAGTTCTTCAATTTTGCTTTTAAATCTCTTTTCCCATGCTGGTAAACTTGGCTTTTTTCTCCGAGGTTCTTCTCTTAGGATTTTTTGGTTGTTGGCTTGTAGTACTGTGCTAGCAGCTATGTATATTCCGTCTACAATTTTTTCTATGGTAGCGTCTTTTTCTAGGTTTTTACTCAGGATTGTGTTACATTCGGAGATAAATTTAGATGTTTTATTATTTTGTTGCAGTTTTGGCAAGGCCGGTCGATGTTTGGGATCTAGTCCTTGATACATTATGCGGTTTGCTTCGAAGGTGTTAGTTAAGGTAAGTTCTGTATTTTCTATACTGTGTAATATATACATGCTTCTTCTTATTCTTTCAGATGTCTCTGTAGTTAAATCGGTTGGTGCTTGCTCTGTGAGGCCTAGTTCAATCATAACTTCTATTCTAATTTGTTCCATTGTTTCGGGTGGTAATTTTTGCGTTGTGAATAATTGACGTCGCTGGTCAAGTATGTTTTGTGTAGTTTTATTTAGAAGTTCAGGAAAAGTTTCTGTCATTCTGCGATATAATTCTACGCTATATGGTTTGTTATTAGTTTTCATTTCTGTTATTTGAAGATAGGAGCGATAGAGAAGTTTATTCATTTCTTCCGTCCATCTCAATCGCTTCCTATTACGGGCCCCTTGTGTGGCCGTCTAACTTGAAGCAGGAACATCACAAGGGGGTGGGATAATAGTAGTGTTGTTGGTGTCATCCCTTCGGGCTTGCCTTTGCTCGTTGCCAGGTTGTCTATAGTTTGCAGGTTGGTCCTCCCGGCGATTCCGATCCAAGGTTTCCTGCACCCTTGGCCCGCCGTGGCTCGCGCTTCTTGTGATAGGAGCTTTTTTGGGGAAACACATCTTTTGGGTTGCTAGCCCTCAGACGGTCAATACTTTTGGCTTCTCCCTTCCGCTGGCTTGCGGTTCGGGTACTGAGCCCCCCCCATGTCAAGGTAAGTACCGTAGTACTATTATTATTATTACTATTATTACTACTATTATTATTGTTATTATTACTATTATTGTTACTACTATTATTATTATTATTATTATTATTATTATTATTGTTATAATTATTATTATTGTTATTATTATTATTATTATTATTATTGTTATTATTATTATTGTTATTATTATTATGATCATTATTATTACTATTATTATTACTATTATTATTATTATTATTACTATTATTATTACTATTATTACTATTATTAATACTATTATTATTACTATTATTATTACCATTATTATTACTACTATTATTATTACTATTATTACTAATAGTAATAGTAATAGTAATAGTAATAGTAATAGTAATAGTAATAGTAATAGTAATAGTAATAGTAATAGTAATAGTAATAGTAATAGTAATAGTAATAGTAATAGTAATAGTAATAGTAATAGTAATAGTAATAGTAATAGTAATAGTAATAGTAATAGTAATAGTAATAGTAATAGTAATAGTAATAGTAATAGTAATAGTAATAGTAATAGTAATAGTAATAGTAATAGTAATAGTAATAGTAATAGTAATAGTAATAGTAATAGTAATAGTAATAGTAATAGTAATAGTAATAGTAATAGTAATAGTAATAGTAATAGTAATAGTAATAGTAATAGTAATAGTAATAGTAATAGTAATAGTAATAGTAATAGTAATAGTAATAGTAATAGTAATAGTAATAGTAATAGTAATAGTAATAGTAATAGTAATAGTAATAGTAATAGTAATAGTAATAGTAATAGTAATAGTAATAGTAATAGTAATAGTAATAGTAATAGTAATAGTAATAGTAATAGTAATAGTAATAGTAATAGTAATAGTAATAGTAATAGTAATAGTAATAGTAATAGTAATAGTAATAGTAATAGTAATAGTAATAGTAATAGTAATAGTAATAGTAATAGTAATAGTAATAGTAATAGTAATAGTAATAGTAATAGTAATAGTAATAGTAATAGTAATAGTAATAGTAATAGTAATAGTAATAGTAATAGTAATAGTAATAGTAATAGTAATAGTAATAGTAATAGTAATAGTAATAGTAATAGTAATAGTAATAGTAATAGTAATAGTAATAGTAATAGTAATAGTAATAGTAATAGTAATAGTAATAGTAATAGTAATAGTAATAGTAATAGTAATAGTAATAGTAATAGTAATAGTAATAGTAATAGTAATAGTAATAGTAATAGTAATAGTAATAGTAATAGTAATAGTAATAGTAATAGTAATAGTAATAGTAATAGTAATAGTAATAGTAATAGTAATAGTAATAGTAATAGTAATAGTAATAGTAATAGTAATAGTAATAGTAATAGTAATAGTAATAGTAATAGTAATAGTAATAGTAATAGTAATAGTAATAGTAATAGTAATAGTAATAGTAATAGTAATAGTAATAGTAATAGTAATAGTAATAGTAATAGTAATAGTAATAGTAATAGTAATAGTAATAGTAATAGTAATAGTAATAGTAATAGTAATAGTAATAGTAATAGTAATAGTAATAGTAATAGTAATAGTAATAGTAATAGTAATAGTAATAGTAATAGTAATAGTAATAGTAATAGTAATAGTAATAGTAATAGTAATAGTAATAGTAATAGTAATAGTAATAGTAATAGTAATAGTAATAGTAATAGTAATAGTAATAGTAATAGTAATAGTAATAGTAATAGTAATAGTAATAGTAATAGTAATAGTAATAGTAATAGTAATAGTAATAGTAATAGTAATAGTAATAGTAATAGTAATAGTAATAGTAATAGTAATAGTAATAGTAATAGTAATAGTAATAGTAATAGTAATAGTAATAGTAATAGTAATAGTAATAGTAATAGTAATAGTAATAGTAATAGTAATAGTAATAGTAATAGTAATAGTAATAGTAATAGTAATAGTAATAGTAATAGTAATAGTAATAGTAATAGTAATAGTAATAGTAATAGTAATAGTAATAGTAATAGTAATAGTAATAGTAATAGTAATAGTAATAGTAATAGTAATAGTAATAGTAATAGTAATAGTAATAGTAATAGTAATAGTAATAGTAATAGTAATAGTAATAGTAATAGTAATAGTAATAGTAATAGTAATAGTAATAGTAATAGTAATAGTAATAGTAATAGTAATAGTAATAGTAATAGTAATAGTAATAGTAATAGTAATAGTAATAGTAATAGTAATAGTAATAGTAATAGTAATAGTAATAGTAATAGTAATAGTAATAGTAATAGTAATAGTAATAGTAATAGTAATAGTAATAGTAATAGTAATAGTAATAGTAATAGTAATAGTAATAGTAATAGTAATAGTAATAGTAATAGTAATAGTAATAGTAATAGTAATAGTAATAGTAATAGTAATAGTAATAGTAATAGTAATAGTAATAGTAATAGTAATAGTAATAGTAATAGTAATAGTAATAGTAATAGTAATAGTAATGGTAATGGTAATAGTAATAGTAATAGTAATAGTAATAGTAATAGTAATAGTAATAGTAATAGTAATATTAATATTAATATTAATATTAATATTAATAGTAATTGAAATTGTAATTGTAATTGTAATTGTAATTGTAATTGTAATTGTAATTGTAATTGTAATAGTAATATTAATATTAATAGTAATTGAAATTGTAATTGTAATTGTAATTGTAATTGTAATTGTAATTGTAATTGTAATTGTAATTGTAATTGTAATTGTAATTGTAATTGTAATTGTAATTGTAATTGTAATTGTAATTGTAATTGTAATTGTAATTGTAATTGTAATTGTAATTGTAATTGTAATTGTAATTGTAATTGTAATTGTAATTGTAATTGTAATTGTAATTGTAATTGTAATTGTAATTGTAATTGTAATTGTAATTGTAATTGTAATGGTAATAGTAATAGTAATGGTAATGGTAATGGTAATGGTAATGGTAATGGTAATGGTAATGGTAATGGTAATGGTAATGGTAATGGTAATAGTAATAGTAATAGTAATGGTAATGGTAATGGTAATGGTAATGGTAATGGTAATGGTAATAGTAATAGTATTAGTAATAATAATAATAATAATACTTATTATTATTACACGCTTTTTTATACATTGTATGAAAGTACACACACGCAAACATCCATACCCCAAGTGGGATTCGAACCCACGACATTGGTTTTTAGCTGTGAAGGTCGCCTACTAAGCTACTGATGCCGGCTAAATAATGGATGGCAATCACTAGTCTCTGTTAAAAAATATGTTTTTTGAAATTAAAAATAAAAGTAGGTGGCCGAGCGGATTAACGTAAATTTCATAGTCACCCGAATCATGTGCCGTGCGATCGATTCCCGTCGACCGACAATGTGGGATTTGTCGTAAAAAATACATGCAGCTACTTGTATTTATCACTCTCGGATGCTATAAGCTGGTCACTTTACATACATCTTAAATAAATTTGGCAATGGCTGAAATTCTACAGGCAGTACGGCAGTGGTAAAACACTGCTGCTCGGTGAGGCCAGTTGGAGGGTAAACGGTGACAGCTATAAACAAGCTCTAAATAAAAAAGGTATATATTATTAAACATTTTTATTACAAAAAAAACTATTATTCTGCAAACATTGTTGAGAAAACAAGGTACCTAAGGTACGAACTTCCCCAACTTGTGCATGAAATTTTTTATACTGCTAGGGCTTAACAACGACATTATGATTTTTAAATAATTTTTCACGTGCTATTTTCATGAGTCATTATTATTAACAAAAAAATCAACGAACAAACAAAAAACACGTGTTTATTATTTTTTTATAGAGTAACAAAAAAAATTAAATGAAATACTAGCGCAGATAAAAAGATGTTTCTTTTTCTGCAGCTTTGTAGTATTTCAGCACGAGCCGCTATTGAGTGGGCTACAGTTAAAAAAAAATTAGAATGTCCGACGAAACTTATTGTTTCATTATTTTTTGCTGCTTTTGTAAAAACAGGAACATAACATAAATGCACGTTACATTATTATGATAAAAATTATATTAATTCGAATTTCAATGGCTGTTCCATGAAACCTTACGAAGTCTGGCTATATCAGCGTCACTTTAATAACAAAAACATAATAAAAAACTTATATAATGTGCAATAAAATCTAATTTATACAACAAAATATTTACTGAATAAATTCTTCTAGTATGCTTAAAACTTAGACATTAATACCAATAACATATTGTAATAAAATGTATATAGCTTATAAAAGAAAAATTACAATAAATCACACTTTTATTGCTGAAAATTTCGCAGGAAATTATATTAATTTCACAATTTAATATTCGGTATAAAAAAATTATGAAACATGCAAATATTTACTATTTCACAATAATGAAACTTACGAAAATAAAACAAATAATGCAATAAATTTTATTTATTGTTTTTCACCAAGGATACATACCGTAGTTAAATGAGTTTTATTTACATCCGTTGCTACTTATTGTTTTTGATCGTATTTAAATTCATTGTTATTTTGGTTGATAACACAACAATGAAAATTTTATTACTCGTGATAAGAATACAAGACTAAACAATCCTTCAATGTCGATTTTTTAAATTACTAATCGGAAAATTTCGAATCACAAATTTTCAAAACATTCACTTTAGAAAAACATAGTATGTTTCACACTATAGGGCGTTGACTTTACAGTATAAAATTGTATTATACGAAAGTGAATAATTGCTTCCGGCTATAAATTTTGCTTTTATGGGCCGTAAATATAGTGTTGTTGATACATAATATGAGTATAATAGAGTTATCGGTTGTAAAATATACCATCAGAATTACACGAAAACTTTATTTAGAAAATAATATTAGTATTTCATCATGACTTCCTCAAAATCCCGGCTTCAATCTCATGGAAAAATCTGTTAAAAATAATTAATGAGGATTACAACAATCTTTATAAAAAAAGTTAGACCCCTATTTTTAATTTGTATTTACCTAAAAGTAAAATGATAAAGTATAGTGAATACAGCGTCATGCGTCAAGGTAGAGGCGCGATTAAAGAAAAAGGCATTACGTTGGATATCCTCATCAGAGCCGTAACTAGGGCTTTCAGCGGCTGTGGCAAACAAAAATTGCGCCCCCATATCAAGAAAATAAAAACAAAATAAAGTTCTAATGAAAGGTTCGCGAGTTACTAATAACTTAAACTTACATGAACACTTTCTAAAATTTAAAACATCTGCAAATCGGCTTAGTTCTCATATTTTCATTTAAAATTTTGAGACGACTAAAGATATACAATATTACGTATTTAACATGTTTCGAAATTTCAGATGAAATGATTTGCAGATGTTTCAAATTTTAGAGGAATTTCACATAAGTTTAAGTTATTAGTAACTCGCGAACCGCTCATCGGCAAAAGTCGACTATACTCTATTCCATTTAGGCCATTTAGCAGATGGCGCTCGCATCAGTGTCAGTTTTAAGTAGCCGAAATTATATTGGGTAAACGTGTTTCATGTCTCCAATTTCAACTAATCAGAGAATTCAAAACTTTGTCCAATTCTCTACAATACTCAATGGCTTAAATGGAACAAGATATATACTAAGTTTTAAATACCTGATATTGTTTGTTATTTTGAGTAATTTAAATTTCAGTCACACATTATTCTGGTTAACTATATTTTAACATAACTCATTGAGAGTTCATCCTAGGTAAAAAATATAAGAATCCTTTTATGTAGGTACAGGAAATTACGAGCTTTAATTTTGTATTCTTCAAAAATTTTGATACGGGTCACTGTTTTAAGAAAATGTCTTTTTGGAGGTCCCAATAAAGAGACTAAAATTCACGCCGGCTTGTCACCAATTATTTTCACAATAAACACCTTACCGACTGGTCTATCAGTACATAATTATTTGTTAAATTTAGAAAACAGATTTTAGAAATATTAGATCTAACTAATATAAATGATTAAAATTTTGCGCCTTTAAGAATTTTGCGACCGTGCCGTGTGTCACCTTTGCCACGCCCTACTCACGGCACTGATCCTCATTGAAATAATACAGAACTAAAAATTATTGCTACCAACAACAATACATAAACTAATAAAAAGTATTTGTACAAAAATTCATTTTTTTAAGAAGCAAGGAAACAACTCATTACAGAACCGTTCATTGTACGAGTTTAGCATTTTTTTTAACAAGATATAAAAAGTTATTTAAAAAAATGTGAACCCGATGAAAATGAAAAAGAAAATGATGTTTAAAAACTTAGGTGTATTTTTATTTTTTTTATAATTGTTATAGTTGTTTGGTTCTTGTAGAATTATAAACGTATATCCCTATATTTTTAGTGAATTTCTGACAAAAACTTGTTGCCCATGTGACGATATGGCGCCATAACTAAAATACTCCAATAAATGAACTGTGGGAATCCCTTTAATTTAAATAGTACCTACAATATTTAGCTTTTTTATTACGTTTTGTTTGCTAATTTTTATGCAGCAAAAATATGTATTAAAGGTAATTATTCCTTGTAACATAAAAGAAAATATTTCAAACAATTTTTATTTCCCTTATGAAATACTTATCGTTACATTATAAAAGTAATTTATAGCACTGCAATAAAATATTTCAAATTATAATACTTTGTATATTTTTCAAATAATAAAATTTTTATAACAATTTGTTATCAACAGTAATTAGTTAAAAATGTTATAAATACATGATTGAAAGGTTTTGCATTATTGTCTTAAAAAAATTATTGTGTAAACTGTTTGAAATGGTAACACTTTTAACATTTTTAAACCAATTTTTCGACTAATTTTAGCACGTTCATATATGGAATTCATTTAGATTAGGTTTGATTAGGTTTTATTTTCTGTAATACCTATTTCAAATATTTCTTGTGCATAATGCCAAATTTGTCCTAAATATCTTCTATAGGTAATACCTTAAGAATTCCTGAATTTCTCCAGTAATACCTGGGAACCCTGCAGTAATGCAATATATAATTGTGTACACCAGGGGCTCTCAAACTTTCTCATAGGCGAACTAATAGGGGTATTAAAAATGCTAAGTGGAGCGGATAAAATAAATTATACTATACAGGGTGATACATTGAAAGACGCACACAATACTCAAATATTGTTTCCCTTCATATATATTAAAAAAAAAAAATAGTTTTTCTGAATTTGTGAGTGCTCTAATTATTAAATAAAGTTAATCGACGATCATTTCTTAAATTAACGTATACTAAATCTATTTTACCACATGCTGTAAATTAAAAAAAAATTACTCGAAAAATTCAAAATTTTCTCTACAAAAAAAACTATTTAACTGTTTTATTAAAAAATAATTTAGTTGAGACAATATTTTAGCATTTCGAAATTAACGTTAAAATCGCTGTATGACAATAAAAATAAAATACCCAGACTGTCTTTATAAAAAGCTTCATTAAAAAAAGTTTAACATATTTTTTTATACATTATTTACCATAATTAGGAGCCGAATAGTGGTAGAACAAGAAATTTGAAACGGTTTATTCGAGTTATGTAAGACTGGCGAAAACAAAATCTATGAAATTTTATACGGCCATTCGCAACGGTATGGAGAAAGTCAGAGTGCTCATCGAATTGCGCTGTTTGGAAAACAATGCACTCAAATTTGCGAGATGTAGTACCGTGCACTAATACACGGAATTACGGATTCGCTGATTTTCTTTACTTCGCAGTGATCAGCAACTTTGCACAGGAAGAATAATTACAGATAGATATATAGCTTTTCCAATATTTTATTTAAAGAAAAATGACGCTATTTGTAAATACAGTATTTACGAATAAATGACTTTTAATATAAGAAGGTGGTCATACAAGAATGAACCAACAAATATGTTTTTTTAAGGAAAGGCTTTAAGAGATAATATGTTTTGTCACTACGACCTAAGAAATCTATTGTAACTCGACCCTAACTTTTTTAAGCAGTTCTCGAATTATCATGAAATCTGTTACTGTTCCAAGAGTAAGCTTCCCCGTTTAATTTTTCGTGGGTACCTACCTGTAACTAAATGCTTAAGTCTGCGACTCATATACAGGTGTAAATGAAATAATTACATTAAATTTAACCAGTAATATAACTCGTCGAGAGCAACAATATTTCTTTTTCGAAATCACATATTTTTAGCATTTTTACAGCCCCGTAAATTGACGAGTTATTTAAAGTATTTTTCTAATAATTTAATGCAATAGCAACAGCTATAAAAAATTGTTTTAGCAATTGGCAGTCTTGTCAGTTATTGCAGTTAAATTTTGACGTTACTAATAAACTTGTTTATATGGTAAAAATATGTCAAAATGTCTACGTTTATTAATACCGAATACTAGGAAACGCTGCTCAAAGCCAACGCATTTACATATATGGAACGTTTTTCAAATCATCATTTCTAATATTCGCACAATTGTAAATATTGTACAACATACAATGTCTTCGAGATTATTACAGTACGGAGTATCAAATGTAACAATTTGGAATATTTTAAAAGAGCAACAGTTACATTCATACCATGTGCAAAAATTTCAGTGTCCCAGTACCTTCACGAATGGGTTGTATTGTTCGCTGATGAAGCTGCATTTACTAGGGAAGATTTCTTTAATAATGCCCAATACTCTTATCTGGACAGACAAAAATAATTCATTAATTGTTTGGGCGAGAATAATAAATTGACGAGTCATTGGTCCTCATATAATCCCACCTCGTTTAAATGGACAAGCGTATGTACTTACATTGTTTTGATAACCTCAATTTAAACTAACGGCAACCAGTTTGGACATCTATAATGATTTGTCATGTTCACAAACCCATGGGGTCTCTTGGCCGCGCGCCTGAGTCAGGTCGCGAATTTGGGAAACCGGGTTCGATCCCGACCGACGTCAAATATTTACAATTTTAAATGGCACAAAATTGACCCCTGTAGTGCACTGTCCACACCAGCAATGAGTGCCCGTGAGGTGGCGCCTGGTAAGCGCCCGCACGGTGCAAATAGTTCATTATTACCGAATTCTGTGTACAAAGCAGATTGGTACACCCAGCAATGATGATATATTTATTTATTGATTTTATTTATGTTCACAAACGATAACTCATAACCTCATAAACTATAATATGTACTCTGTTCACATACGTTGAAAAGCCTGTTTGAATATACAATTTTATAATTTTGTTATCCAAAATTTACATTTCTTTATTTTAAAAATTGTACTATTGCAAATTTATTAATAATAAATATTTTTTTGTTGATCGTTTATTAAACAGTTAATTAATGTGGTTGCAAAATTGCAACCAAAATCTAACAATTTTTATGATGTATGTATCCAACTTAAATTCAGACAGCAGCCATGTTTTCCATAGGCGGGTAACTAAATTTGTGACAAATCTTAAAATAATTTTAACTCAAAAGCTAGAAGATTTAGAAAAAAAAAAATTATACAGAAATATTGTTGCTCTAGACGAGTTACATTACATTAATGGTTGAATTTAATGTACTTATTTCATTTACATCTTGTATAATAGGTTCCAAATTTTTTCGCCCTTTCGTCGAGAAATACTGTTTTCAGCTTTACCAATTTTACATGGATGTTATTTTCAGGAACAATGACCCGTAAGGATACCTATTATAGTTATAAGGTCCTTTTTGCTGAGAGATAAGCTTGTAGATGTTTGTTGACAATGGTAAAAAAAGCAATTTACTATGTGAAAGCAATAAATTCAATAGTAGCTTCTCTGATTGCCTCTTTGAAATGCCAATCTTTCAAGCATATTTAACGTTAAACGTATATATATAGGGTGTTTCCTTTAAAACAACCAGCGCTTTAATTTAATAAAGTGGATACATTGTACGTAACAAGATTTATTTATTTAAAATTAAATATTAATAAAAGATTAAAAACATATTAATAATAAAAATTATTTTGAAAAGAAAAAATTAAAAAATAAATATTGCTGTCGGTTGGTTTCGAACCCGACTCTCTAAATTGTGAAGCGCGCACGTTACCCCTACTCTATCAGAGCTGTTGCTTAGATACTATTATTTTCAAGATATGAATAACATTCATGGTACTTCTACAATTTTTCTTAATTTATTCTAATATTACACTTGTAAATTGACTGATTGAATTGAAATCCATAGAAATAGTATCCCCGGATAAGCATGCAAAATTTCATCTTAATATCTTGCACTGGGGAGATACTATTCACAATTAACTAATTTTACATGTTAATCGCCCATGTGTCGGTCGGCCTAAGACACCAGGTATATATATATATATATATATATATATATATATATATATATATATATATATATATATATATATATATATATATATATATATATATATATATATATATATATGTATATGTAAATGAAATAGGCGCATTAAATTTAACCAGTAATATAACTCGTCGAGTGCAACAATATTTCTTAATAACTTTTTCTCGAAATCGCATATTTTTTTTTTAGCATTTTTACCACCCCGTAAATTGTCGAGTCGTTCCAAATATTATTGTGATAATTGAATACAGTAGCAACAGCTATGAAAAATTTTGTTTTAGCAATTGACAGTCCTGTGAATTGTTGCAATTAAATTTTGACATTAGTAATAAACTTGTTTATAAGGTAAAATTCTGTCAAAATGCGAGTACACAGACACTGTAATTACTTACCTATGGTTTATTTATTTATTTTTTTACTCGTATCTGTACTACATTTTACTTGACATCACGGTTGACATAAAGACAGTGTCATGGAGTTGTGAACGCATTTACACGGAGCGTTTCCAAATCATCACCAAATCATTATGTTCTTAATATTCGCACATTTGTTAATCTTGTACATCTTTATCACATCACAATACGGAGTGTCACATATGACAATTTAAAAAAAAAGCAACAGTTATATCCATAACATGTGCAAAAAGTTCTATATTTTCAGCAAATAACAGACTTCAATTTTGGGAATGGCTCATAATGTGAATTAATGAGACTAAATTTACTTGGGAAGGTGTATTTATTATGCACAATACACATCTCGACAGACGAAAATGCTGTAAAAATTTTCATTAAAAAATGTTTGGGCGGGAACAATAAATGGACGACTAATTATTGGTACTCATGTACCTCTTTTAAATGGACAAAAGTTTGTACTTACATTTTTTGAATAACGTATTTAAACTATTATGATTTGTCGACGATAAATAATCATCTCAAAACCTAATAACTATGCTTTTGCCCTTCCTCTCGTTACCTCGTCCCTCCTTGTCTTCCTCTATTCACAGGTGATTAAAAACCTGTTTTAATACACAACTTTATAATTTTGTTATCCAAAATTTAAATTTCTTTATTTTAAAAATTGTACTATTACGTATTAATTAATAATAATGTTATTTCCCTTGATTCGTTTATTAATTACTGTGACTGTAAGTGTAACAGATAACCGACAATTTTTGAGCTGTTTATATATATATAAATATATATATGTATATATATATATATATATATATATATATATATATATATATATATATATATATATATATATATATATATATATATATATATGATTTTCTATTCACTTGATTATGCATGTATGGTATGGATACGAAAAAATAAAAAAATATGAGATATGGTACGTTTTCACAGGGAATAGGGCTGACATTCGAGGAATGCAAATCTGCTAAAATGTCAAAAATTCGAGATGACCTCCTGTCAAAATAATCGATTCGAGTGTATTTGCATCAATCTGCATTTTTGTTCTCCATACTATTTCATCTACACAATAACAATTAATAACACCAATTAATCATCGTAGTGGTAGGTATATCATCATGGCCTGGTAATAGGCGCTGTGTAAGAACTCACATGTGGCGAAAATAAGAGTAAATATTTGCATAAGTTGTGCAATACTGAAAGTAATTAATAAGAAATGTCACCTTTTTATGAGTACTTGTTCGTAATGCTTAAAATAGCTGACTTTCGTTCCATTATGTTGGTTACATATAATTGCTATTAGAATGTAACTAAATTACTAAATGCGTATTAGCTAGCAATACATTTTACTCAAATCGATTGTATTGTCAACTATATTGAAAATATCAGTAACAATTATGCGGTAAACAATATCTGCTGTGCGACAAATATATATATATATATATATATATATATATATATATATATATATATATATATATATATATATATATATATATATATATATATGTTGGTATGTAAATTTCAACGAATAGCAATCATTTTTTATACAGAGTGGTAACGGGCACAGCCGAATGTAAGACTTTAACATGTAAAATTATATTTTTATAATTTCCTGCTTCCCTAATTATTTTAGGTAAAGAAGCTTCAAATAAAAGCTGTACACCATAAAATTTGAATCAATAAACAAAATTATTTTGTGTGCCTTATAAATTTAAATTAATAGATAATTTCTCACTGGAACAGAAATTAGAAAAATAATACCTAATGTAAATAAAGTAACTCAACTTGACATATAAACCGTTAGAAATTTGTTAATTATTTTGTCTGAACTCTATGGCTATCGCTATTTTTGAGATGATTGTCAATATTTTCATACTTAATTTCTTCTGTTACAAAGCATGGAAAATTAATTTTGCTTATTTTTAATATGATACCGGTGGTTCTATGTCAAATATACATACATAGATACAGAGTAAGTAAGCCTACAACGCTTAACCAATGGTAGAACTAACTACAAAAATAGTAAATCTGGCAATAATTTTTGTTTTACATGGTTTCTATAAGAACTGGAACCCCTTGAAACTGACTAAATACGCCACAGTATAAAATTATACAAAAAATAAAATAAAAATCAATGTGTTATCGGGATATAAATAAATTGATTTGCAAAACTGATATGAAACGAGTTTTGCATTGGCGTACAATTTATATTCGGTTTATAGAATACAAAATGCCAATTACCTTCACCAATTAAGCTGATAAACATGGCGTTTTTCATTGTGAATATTAATATTAATATTATAGTTATTTATGTATCAAGGCACTGAAGTTCTATTTTTTATCACGAATGTGGAGTTTATTTTCAGAGGCCCTTTAGGGCCGAGGAAAATAAACCACATGAGTGATAAAAAGGTGCTTCAGTGCCGAGGTACATATTAAATTTTATTTGAAATCGAAAATTTGTGCAAATGAAAGAAATACTTATTTTTATAGGTTATGTTTACATACCTGTCTGCCTTGTCTGCCATTCAATATTTCTAATCTCAGACATTAAATTTATTATTAAGAACACACAACTAAATTTTATTTAAAATGGAGAAATTGATTAAAAATGCAAAATTATAACTTTGAAACAATTTATTTAAATATTTATATTTATTGAAATAGAACAATTTTTATTATTTGCAATATTAATGGGTTGTAATTTATTTAAATTATTAAGTGTTATATCGGCTGTTGATGTTGATGGTGGGGCTATGGATTGCCCTTCAAGAATTCTCGTAGCAATTTCTTGTTTTCTTGTAATGGATGATTCCACATAATGGTATTTCTATAGGTTATATCTAGCTGTCAGTTCGTCTGTTACACATTCGAATATATTCAGTGTTGCAAACATCGGGCAATGAAGTTTTCGTAAAGAACACTCAAAATTTTGTGTTTTATTTGAAACTTGTTTATTGGTATTATTTAGTCCGTTCATTTTGTATAAATTTATGTCATTTTAAGTATAAATTCACTATTGTACATCGTGTACCTGCTTCAATTATTTTACGTATACAATAATTATTATGTCGTTGGCAACACTGCATTTTCAGAAATCGTCCTATAATGGATTACTTTAGCGCCGATTTCTGAGCTTTTAATGCCGATTTTTGTGCACTTTAGTGACGATTTCAAATAAATATTATTTTTATTATTATTATTGTTATTGTTATTATTGTTATTATTATTATTATTGTAATAAAATAAATTAATAAAATAAATTATTATTAATATTAATATTAACAATACTAACAATACTAACAATACTAATAATACTAATAATACTAACAATACTAACAATACTAACAATACTAACAGCACTTACAATACTAATAATACTAAAAATACTAATAATACTAATAATACTAATAATACTAATAATACTAATAATACTAATAATACTAATAATACTAATAATACTAATAATACTAATAATACTAAAAATACTAAAAATACTAATAATACTAATAATACTAATAATACTAATAATACTAAAAATACTAATAATACTAAAAATACTAATAATACTAATAATACTAATAATACTAAAAATACTAATAATACTAAAAATACTAATAATACTAATAATACTAATACTAAAAATACTAATAATACTAAAAATACTAAAAATACTAATAATACTAAAAATACTAAAAATACTAATAATACTAAAAATACTAGAAATACTAATAATACTAATAATACTAAAAATACTAATAAAACTAATAATACTAATAATACTAATAATACTAATAATACTAAAAATACTAATAAAACTAATAATACTAATAATACTAATAATATTAATAATACTAATAATACTAATAATACTAATAATACTAATAATACTAATAATACTAATAATACTAATAATACTAATAATACTAATAATACTAATAATACTAATAATACTAATAATACTAATAATACTAATAATACTAATAATACTAATAATACTAATAATACTAATAATACTAATAATACTAATAATACTAATAATACTAATAATACTAATAATACTAATAATACTAATAATACTAATAATACTAATAATACTAATAATACTAATAATACTAATAATACTAATAATACTAATAATACTAATAATACTAATAATACTAATAATACTAATAATACTAATAATACTAATAATACTAATAATACTAATAATACTAATAATACTAATAATACTAATAATACTAATAATACTAATAATACTAATAATACTAATAATACTAATAATACTAATAATACTAATAATACTAATAATACTAATAATACTAATAATACTAATAATACTAATAATACTAATAATACTAATAATACTAATAATACTAATAATACTAATAATACTAATAATACTAATAATACTAATAATACTAATAATACTAATAATACTAATAATACTAATAATACTAATAATACTAATAATACTAATAATACTAATAATACTAATAATACTAATAATACTAATAATACTAATAATACTAATAATACTAATAATACTAATAATACTAATAATACTAATAATACTAATAATACTAATAATACTAATAATACTAATAATACTAATAATACTAATAATACTAATAATACTAATAATACTAATAATACTAATAATACTAATAATACTAATAATACTAATAATACTAATAATACTAATAATACTAATAATACTAATAATACTAATAATACTAATAATACTAATAATACTAATAATACTAATAATACTAATAATACTAATAATACTAATAATACTAATAATACTAATAATACTAATAATACTAATAATACTAATAATACTAATAATACTAATAATACTAATAATACTAATAATACTAATAATACTAATAATACTAATAATACTAATAATACTAATAATACTAATAATACTAATAATACTAATAATACTAATAATACTAATAATACTAATAATACTAATAATACTAATAATACTAATAATACTAATAATACTAATAATACTAATAATACTAATAATACTAATAATACTAATAATACTAATAATACTAATAATACTAATAATACTAATAATACTAATAATACTAATAATACTAATAATACTAATAATACTAATAATACTAATAATACTAATAATACTAATAATACTAATAATACTAATAATACTAATAATACTAATAATACTAATAATACTAATAATACTAATAATACTAATAATACTAATAATACTAATAATACTAATAATACTTATAATACTAATAATACTAATAATACTAATAATACTAATAATACTAATAATACTAATAATACTAATAATACTAATAATACTAATAATACTAATAATACTAATAATACTAATAATACTAATAATACTAATAATACTAATAATACTAATAATACTAATAATACTAATAATACTAATAATACTAATAATACTAATAATACCAATAATACTAATAATACTAATAATACTAATAATACTAATAATACTAATAATACTAATAATACTAATAATACTAGTAATAATCTTTATTGTATTTTAAAGTGTACAACTTTTTTACAATTGATGATACGGGGGTGTCAGTTTTCCGTACAATTATTGTAACCTTGCTAATTATTCGTTGCGTTTGATGGAGAGCAGATCTCCTATCCTATATTTCATTTTTAACGAATATAAGTTATTAGTAGATTTGGATTCTACATATCGTTTTAAATTGTTATTTAAAAGTATCCCTAAAATCACATGGGAGGTATTGCCATGTCATCCACGATATATTGTTACGTTCAATATTGGGTAAAAAGCAATATTATTTATATACATATAATTTCAGTAAACTAATTTTTATCTGATTATTTCTGTTTGTGTATGGTTGCATTGCCATATATCTCATACGGGCTGATCGTTCGTATGAAATGAATTCTAACTTGGTCAACAACAGTGAAAGTAATTGAGGTCAATGTAATAGTACAGCTAGTACATACAGTAAAGTACATGCATACATTGAGAACGCATATAGTTCGGTGCGCATGCGATGTCAAGTGACAGGTATGAAAGGAAAAGGATCTAGGATAAGTTGGCAACAACATACAACTCAGGGAATTGAATTTACTGTAATCCAATATTTACTTTTATAATCAAACCGAGCACCAACTTGTTCTGATAATTTTGATTATTGGGTACCAAAAATTTACTTGACCACTAAAAATAATAAATGAACACTGTATTGCTGCTACTAGAAACATATTATTTGCTAAGCATTAAAAATTGTTTTTACCCTAGCAAACTTATATTTTGGTAATCTAAAATAATAAACGAATACCAAAATTAATAGTTGATAAAGTGTTAATAAATACTCAAAACAAAATTCTGTTGTCAATTTTGAGAGCGAATAGATGTGTTTGGAAAACTGAATGTTTAAACAAATGTATTTTTGAGTACATGCTTTTATGTTTGAATCTATATGATCTTATTTATCTCGAAGAAGGTATAAGTGCATACCATAACGTCGGTTTTGTAAGAAACGCTATATGATTGAGATTTCGAATATTTGTACCTAAAACAGCCAAAAAATTTATAATAATTGAGCTTGTTACACTTATCTAAAAATGTGTATAACTTCCCGAATGTTGCGGGCGTCAGTTGAGTGCATTTGGTTAGATTATGCTCTCTAGGGTATGCATACTTATTTAGAAAATTTGTATGCCAAAAATATTGGTTTTAAAATAATATTTGTGGGAGTATAATTAAATATTTGGTGCTCAAATTATTAAACAGGCTACCATAGTTTTTTTTTTTAAATAAATATATGAATATATCATAACGGCATATTACCCATTGCTGGGTGTGCCAATCTGCTTTGTACGCAGAAATCGGTAATGGTGATGACATATTTGTACCGTGCGGGCGTTTACCAGTCGTCACCTCACGGGCAGTATTTGCTGGCGTGGAGAGTGCACCACAGGGGTCAATTTATTGACATTTAAAATTCTAAATATATGGCGTCGGTCGGGATCGAAACCGGTTCCCCAGATTCGCGACCAGACACTTTTGAATAACTTGGGGCTGAAATTTTTGTGCCGAATATTAGTTTGGGTGGAGAATAACAAATATTTGGAGATTAACATGACTTTTGTGCTTGATTAAATACAACTCTTTTTGTTTACTCATATTAAATAGCAACTATTCTAAGTCTGTGCAGCAGAAAATGGTTCGTTACTAATAATACATGTAAACAAAAAAAAGCTATTACTAATTTAATAAAACATTTAAACGGAGTTTACACTCGTGAAGTGGATGGTTTTTATTTATTTATTTATTATTATTATTTTCTTTGTGTAACACTTTAACAAGATCATAGCGTTGTTCGTTGTACCAGGTATATTATAAATAGGTACCTATACACATATTAATTTCATTTATTTCCGTATATCTTTTAAGTATTGTATGGACTTTTTTTCGTTCAAGACTATTATCGAAATCAATACGCAAAAGTAATATTAATAGCTAATATCGATTGTTTTATTTTAAAATGTACTTGTATTATAAAAATACAATTATAAAAAACAATACTTATAAGCATTTTTGAAATTAAAGTAATTGTATTTATACTGATACTTAAGTACATTTTTACTATACTTGAGCCTAACTCTTTTAATTCTATGCATTTCCAGTGAGGTTGAAAACTTGCGAAATAATTATAAGCAAGTCTGTGCGTGTTACAGTAAAATTACTTTAGTGACATCCTCTATTACTGCGTAAAAATAAAGACCTGTTACTCAATAAAAAAATTAAAGATTACAGTTTTCTTCAAATTACAAGGAAAACCTTTTATCCTTGAGGGACAAAATTTTGATGATGAAAACAATTTCGAATTAATGTGTTTGTTTTTTAATTGGTAATTATTTGAAAAACGTAATTGATATGGGATGAGTGAAAGACAACATTATAAATTTATAAATATTATATTTATTGAACACCTTTGATTAATTTAGTCACAGAAATAAGTATGACATGCAGAATATATATATATATATATATATATTTGTTCCCATCAAATGTCTGTCTCTACATACATAAATATAACTATTGTGTCATATCTCAAAGCTACTAACATATTTTGATGCTCTGAATTTACTTAGAAAACTCGTAATTACTTCCATACTTAGAAATGTCAATTGGAAATGCCACATTTATTATTATGTAATAAAATCATTTTAGAATGAAATAAAAACTATAATGACAAAGGTAAGTTCATCTTTATCAAAAATAAAAGAATTTTTTTATTGTGGCATGTATCTGCTCCAATTTTTAATAAATAATTAAGGAAGAACAAACTTTTAATCTACAACAGTAATATTGAAAATAATTGTATATGCAGAAATGATTAATAATATTTTTAAAATCGTTTATATTTTTTTCTGTGCCTTTCATACATTTATAAAGGTGTTCATTTTAAATGGTACACTATTGCTATGTCGAGAAGTATAGAAGCTACGATTAAATTAGCAAACAATTTCTGTTTTATAAGACTATTTTAATGGGCGAAACAAGAATTATTTTAGACCAGTACCCAAAATATAATGTGCAACTTTCTTATTTTAAGTGGCAACCTATTTTTTTATTTGTTTATTAGATTCAGTATTTTTTCAGAATACCACGATATCTATATGTAATATCCTAACATTACAAAATATATGAGAGAAATACAAATGCAAATTATGCTGCCTTAATTTAAATTTGATTGTAATAATCGAGTGTTACCAAGTAAAAATATAAAATTCATTTATCACTTAAAAAGTATACGAATTTTTTCTTTTGGTATTAAACAACAATTATTAAAATGAACAAAATATTCAATTGTTTTCTTCAAAGCATTATTCTTATTACAATCAGATTTAAATTAAATCAGAATAATTTTCATTTGGAATTTTCTGAAATATTTTGTAATATTAGGGTATTATATATGGATATCGTCGTATTCAAGAAAAAAATACTGAATCGAATAAGCAAAAAAAAATGGTTCCATTTAAAATAAGAAAGTTGCACCCCATTCTTTGGGAACCACTGGTCTAAAATAATTCTTGTTTCGCTCATTAAAATAGTCTAATGCAATAGAAATTGTTTGCTAATTTAACCGACTTCGTAGCTCCTATACTTCTCGAAATAGTAATAGTATACCACATAAAATGAACATCCTGTATATATGATTGAATAAATAAATAAATAAATATATCATCATGGTTTATTACCCATTTCAGGGTATGCCAATATGTTTTTAATCGCAGATTTCGGTAATGATGATATATCTGTATCGTTTAGGGCGCCTCCTCATGGCCTCTCAAAGCTGTTGTGGAGAATGAACCACAAATATATTTTTTGCGATTTGAAAATTGAAAATAAATTTCAAGTTTCAAGTTTGACGTTGGTCGGAATCGAATCCGGGCCGTCCCAATCACAACATATAAAATCACATTAAAAAAACAAGTACAACACATTAACCCTCAATTAATTACTATATTTTTTTAATTGCAGGGTACCTACGTAATAATGTGTATTCTGCTGTTTTGTTTTTAACAATAGTACAATAAATTCGGCATTTCAACAACTGAAAATGAAAGCTTTTTGATTGAATTTTGTACGTTAGTATATCTTTATTTTGATTGGAAATAATGTCTTCAGCAATGTATCGAATATTTTTTTAGATATCACAAATTGATTCACTTCTTTTTCATATAACATATAGTAAATATATGAAATTATGAAAATAAAATCTTTTAACAAATTCTGGTTTATATTGGTAACATCGGGGTAACTTAATTTAATTCTAGTGGGTAGTGAAATACAAAATTACGACATGTAATAATATAGTACAGATAGATAAAACATATAGAAACATACATTCAACATATATACGTATATTAACAATATAGTCATAGAAAAACATTAAGAAAGTGACGTCAGAAAAAAGCTATTATAAAATGAGAAGCCGTGTTGTTTTCATATAGTAGATCAGTCAATATTTTTTATGACGTCACTTTGTTTATTATTTAGCTAGAAATCCTAACGAAATTTAAAACCAAAATTGGCCAATTTTGATAATATCTCGTTTAACATGTAAGCAATTTTGCGATCTATTCTATATAGCATCAGCAAACGAGATACCTAAGTTAGGACCTCTAAGAAAAATCGTAAAAACCCTGTAAATTCCTTAATTAACCATTCAATAATAAATTGACTTATTAATAACAAAGTTAATTACAAAAATATTAGATTATGACCGTTGTCATAATATATTCTTGTCCAATTTTAACAGAAACTAGATCTTAATCGTACGATATTTTTCTCAAAAGTAAAAAAACAATTTGTTTGCTCTTTCTGAAGTTAACTTTAGATACGAATATGCTCTTCGATTGAGTTGCTCTAGTTTCGTATTTTTTATCCACGCTATCCGTTAGATATCTAAATATCTGGACTAGTGTTGTCAAAAGCTCTAGAAAGTAGTAGCCGCGAAAATTGGCTTATAAGTTCAGCAGGTTAACCGTGAAGAACCAGCCATATATCATACCTATATAACTATAAGTAACCGGTTTATCGATTAAGCGGCTAATAGTCAATGCATTTAATTAAACAAAAAGTAATTTTTTAAGGCTAAAAAATTAATATATATATATATATATATATATATATATATATATATATATATATATATATATATATATATATATATATACCAATTTCATCAAATCTCCAAAAACTAGTAAACCGGCTACTGGCATTTACCCAACTAATCTCAATAGCCAAATATCTGGTTATTCCTAATAACCGATTAAACGATTAATAAAAACAACCGGTTTCAGAAATTAATCGTTCAAGCCATTTTCTGCTTCTAGTAAACCAAAATAATTTATTACACTGTTAAGCGGTCTGGACATCTGGTATAGTTAACAGTTGAACAATTCGCATCTCTGAATTTAGATCACATTATGATCGGGATGTTTTAAAAAGAAATTAGAACTAGAACATCTGATATTTTAAATGTGGGTAATTTAAATGCTCTAATTTAGAATAAACTAGACTACACTAGATTAAATTCCAAATATTAAAATTCAGAATTTAGAGCAAATATTGTATCAAATTGTAGTCTAATAAAACAAATATTTCATTTTACTTTTGAGAAACACTTCGTTTAATATCATTCCGATGAAACTAAATCTGATACATGTAAAATACATTAATTATATATATATATATATATATATATATATATATATATATATATATATATATATATTCGTCTGCTCTCATTATATATACCTTCCAAGAGCAGTATAGAAGTCTTGTAAAAATGCTAAAAGCTGGACAAAAGTCGGCCTTTCTTCAGGAATTGCTAACCAGCAGCATGCCATCACTGCGAACCTGAAAGATTAAAAAATCTTTTTTTCAGATTATCTTCAAAACTATTACAGCTAATCTTACATTCGACGCATCTTAGCAAAATTATGTATTAGAAATATGAAACAATAATCGAAAACCAAAAATAAAAATTGAGCTGTCTATACTCACTAAATTTAGGTTTGGAAAAAGTTTATATTTATTTGATCAGTATTTTTTACATTAAAGATTTTGTTAAATAAATTAATATTCTGCCCACGTTAGATTAGGTTAGCTTAGGTTATGGTTAGGTTACTTGAGGTTAGTTTAGAGTAGATTAATTAAATTACGTTTTTATTATAAGTTACTGATAATTCAATACTGATTGTGTATTTAAAATACTCGTCCAATAAATAGCAGCCCTTGTAAAATTTGCATGTGAAAAATGTCCAAATAATATTTTTGATAGCAAATTTAAATATTTAGCTATCAAACTCTAATTTGTTTTTACGACAATGCGTTTGTGGTATATGAAAATAAATACTTACAGTTCATCGGGACAGTTTATTGGTTGAGCTAAGCGATATCCGTCCAATAAATAAGCAGACATTTCAAAAGGATCTATTTCAGCATACGGTTGTTGCGCTAGAGTCGTAAGTTCCCAAAGTAGTACGCCAAACGACCACTAAAATAAAACAAATTGCATATTAATATTTTCACCAGAATGTACTACATCTATTTTTATGTTCAATGATCTGTTCCCTACTTAAAATCATAGATAAACCGATAAACTAAAGGTGTGTACACGAAATGACGAAGTGACATTCATTAAACCATCTATTTTTCACGTCGTTGGCAAAATATTAAATTTATATCAGTAAAAAAACTTCCTATAATTGATTATGCTATAATATTAAAATTTAAACAACTATTTAAATTAGGAGCTCCAAATTAGACGAAGACAAAAAATATGCAAATAATCATTCGCACTTTTAGAACAAGAACCGGTTTCATTTTAGACTTTCTTAAAAATTTGTCAGTGTTATCTTCTGACAAAATTACAGTTTCGTCTAAAAATATGAGTACACTTGATAATTACGATAAACGCAATAATATTATTATTAATAATAATAATAATAATAATAATAATAATAGTAAAAATTTGTAATGAATATGTTTATTTTAACAAAATATGTTTGGGACACATATGTTCGCGCAGTAGTGAAATGATTAATACGGATTTAATGATGTGTCCCTTGTCCCTTTATTTCATCCCATGAAAGTTTGCCAGCGTTCAAAGGAACCAAAGGTAAACAGTTAAGAACTGAGTTAAAATGTTCAGTTTCTTTGTGGTTTGTAACTTTTATCAAGAATAATTATATGAGGAAATAGTTTGAGTAAATTTATTTTTACAAATTGGCAGGTATTGTAGTTATGTCCAAATAATTACACATAGTACATTTTTTCCTGTCAGATAAAGTGGCACTACAAATGATGTCATAGTATCAATAGAAAGTTTTGGAGGTAAACATAAAATTTAAAATTGAGATTAGCCAAGATTTCCGCAAATGCAAAATATTAATTTAAAATTCAAATAATAAAATAAGTAGATGTAATATGATTTAACGCATATATGGTACACCATCGATATCTGTTATTTAGAGATACGAACAAAAAAGCATATATAAAAAACATATGAGTACATAAGCCATGGGTATGAAAAGTCAGGGTTACGAAGGAAAAGAGAAAGAATAATCAGTCTTATAGCTCATTTGCATAATGTTATTTCCTCATCGATAGCTTGCCTTTTAAAATTATATTTATTGATATAAAATTAAGAAACTTTTTATGTGAGAAAGGTTCAAAATGCTAATAGCAAATGAAAGGATTGAAAATTATGGAAAAATGTGAAATTATCCGATATTCAAGGTCACTACTCACTAGAATTGTTTTATTAGACGCATTAACATTATTATTAAATAATAAAATAAGAAATTTATTACAACAAAGTTTCTAGAGCATGAAAATAATTTATATAATACTCAGCAAAACCAGAATTTTTGTAATTAATTGTATCACTTTTCAGTAAAAGTTTATACTTTTGTACATTGCATAATTGTTCCAGATTTTAATGAAATCGGTAAATTAATTAATAAACAATTTTCCCACTTTTTTATTTGCATACAAGAAATTTATTATCAGCCTCCTCCAACTTTCGCGATTTCAGGATATTTCGCCCCGTCCTGTTTTGGTGAGTTACATTTTCCTTTATTATCGGTTACGAGCTTTAATTAAGCGGTGTTGATATGATAATACATATTTTAATAATACCATTTATTAGTGATATCCGTACAATTAAAACTGGTCTTAGAGACCAACCATTAATTTATAATGAATAAATGAAATTAGCTTAATATCTAGTTTACCCAACGATGTCCTCTATTTTCTATTGGTAGTTTAAACACTTAGCACTTCAATCGCGCACTTTGCTCTGCTTTTTTAATCACAGTCACTGCACGGATCAAATGGTTTTCTCCTCCTGAGTCTTCGCACATGCTGTCGGTTGTCGAGCAGTTACAAGGCTTCAGGGTTGGTGTGTTGATGAAGTCTGGTTTCGTGTTTGTCAGCTATTCTCTTGATCTCATTTTGTACTAATGTGATTCCCAAGACATGGTGTAGATTATCATTCCGGATATACTATGAGGCATTAACCATATTTCTTAACACCTTGTTTTGGAAAGTTTGGATTATTTTGACGTTCGATTTCTTGGTGCATCCCCATAATTGAGCACCGTAAAGCCAGATAGGTTTGAAGGTCTGATTGTATATCAATAATTTATTATCTATTGTTAGCTGCGAATTTTTACCCAGTCCCAGTAAAATTGCTTGTATTTTAATTTAAGTTGCTCTTTTTTCTTCTTGACGTCAGCTTTCCATCTTAGCTTGGAGTCTAAAGTTAATCCAAAATATTTTGCAGAGTTTTCATATGGTACTTCTTTATTGTTGATGGTTATTATTAGTTTATTTCATATTTTTTTGTTTGTGAAATTGAACGGCACCGATTTTGTTACATTGAGTTTAATTTTCCAATCATTTGTTTGCTAATTTGTAACAAGCTGTTTACAAATGTTTTGTAGAAGATTCGACATTTTTACCCAGGGTCATTAGTGCAGTATCATCTGCAAATGAGGCTACAGTTGTTTCTTTTAGTGCAGGTCGAGGGGTAAACAACTGTGGATTTTTGGTGTACACGCATGTGGAGTTCTATGGATTTCTGTGGATGTTCATGGATATCCCTGGATTTCTGTAGATGTCCACGGATTTCTTTGGATGTCCGTAGATTTCAGTGGATGTCCATGGATTTCTGTGGATGTTTTTGGATTTCAATGCATATTTAAGTGGCAATTGCGCAGGCGCGAATGCGCGCGCATTTCGTCTTCGTTGTTAATGTCGTGATATTAGCGTTGTTTTGTTTAAGAAAATTACTAGTGTATCAGTAAAAGACTGATGTTCGAGATTTATAAGTGAAAACGAAGTTAAAAATCTGATGTGGCCAGCACACAACCTCTCGCCAGATATTTTACCTAGTTGTACGCATAAAACGAAAAATATTTTTAAATACAAATACATATATTCATGTCTCACTACAAATTAATTCTCACATATATTTGCAAAATCTATGGGATATTTTAATATAGATTATGTACAATACATACATTTTCTTTATATTCAATATCCTGAATTTTTCTTTTTCTACTTTCCTTTTTTTTGTCTTTATGTGCGTCATTTTTTCGTAAGTTCATTTTATATTCTTTTTTACGTATATTCTTTTGCGTTGTTGACTCTTTTTTATTTTCATAATCTTCATAATGATGTACAAATATTTTTGACAATGGCATTCAGATATTTTTGACAGTGACATTTATGTGTCAAATACAAACATTTGAATTTCTTGCCTTGAATTAATTTGATTTAAGAATTTTTACATCAAATTATTTTATATGCATATCTTTATATCTAAATCTTTAGAAGATATAATAATGAATTTATATTTATCGAATAAATAATTTAACGTTATTTAATATAAGTATTTACATAAATTTTTGATAAATAATATTTAGATGATTTTTTTCTTGTAACTACTACTTCCGGTTGTCCAATTGTTACCAAAACCTAATCAATTCTTCCCATTATTGTTAGATTGAGGAATCCGTTGTTAAGAATGTCTTAAGTCTTATAGTATTTGAGAAATCGTGGATCCAACATCCACACACACATACGGACATCATCGAAAAAATGTTATAATCGGATTCTAGGGAACTTAAAACGTGCTTATTCACTAAAATCTGGATATGCGATTTTTAGCATGAATTCAATACCTCTCTTAGAGAGAGGTAAAAAGTAAGCAAATACCAGGGGATATCATTTGAAAAATTTAGAGCTGCACTTTGTTGTTCAAGGATAACCGGAGGGATGGGGATGATTTTTTATAGTTCAAGATTGAATACCTTACATTAAAACTTACATGATTTTCATATAATAAGCAGTTGCAGGTTTAATGCCTTTTTATGTAAAGATATAAATCAAAATTAATTTGATTATTATTATCTGACCACATTATTTACATACAAAAAATAGGTACATTTACGCCGCGACAAAGGCAGAAAACTTAAAACTATGAACTACAAGATAATGACAATAGGTACTTAGACGTGTTGAGCGTTCTAATAATTAATAGTATGTTCCGTAACGCAACCGTTTCGTTTACGATTTTGTGTTCCGTAAGTTCTGAAATTATTTACCGGTTTCTATTTGGAACGCGGTTCCTGGAAAAAGTTGGTAAAAAGTCGGACCACTGCAACCACGAAATAATCCTGGTTTCTCTGGTATTTTTACCCCCACTACCGCTACTTTCAAACATCATCATAACAAAATCAAACGATATACGTCAATGTCAAATTTATAAACCGCATTAGTGGTATTACTAATAATTATTATAGATTTAAGAATGAAAACATTATTTATGTTTAATATATTGTTGGTTGTGTTATTATTATTGGCATTAAATATAGTAGAATGTTCAATTTCGTTGTTTCAAAATTATCATTCATTTGGTTAACTTTTATTTTTAAGTTGTGTCAATTTTAAATGTCATATGATTTAATGTCAATCTGTACGGAAATAGATGAAAATATTCAGGAACCATGGTGTACCCGGAATTAAGATACTGTTTTTTTTTTTTGGTTGACTTACGGAACATAGTGTAAAATTATATTTTGTAATTATTGTTTGATATACACATTTGAATAATAAATAATACAGAGATAATGGACCTTTTCAATTTAACGGCTATCTCTTTCTATCGCTACAAATAGTAAGAAAATGACGCGAACAACTGCCAGTTGAGCTGTCAAACGAAATGTAAAAAATATTGCAGTGATTTAAATACATGTATTCTCGATTAAAATTTACATCGTTAGTTGTCAAAGATTTTTCTCACATTTTACGTGTAAATTTTTTAGAAACAAACGTTATAGATTTCAATTGTTCTTACTGTGCGCAGATCCCCATTGCGCATATCTTCTCTTTAAATTGAAAAGGTCCATTGAATGCAACGGCAAAATTTTAATTTAGAGCTGCATTTTTCATTTAGAACTGCAGAAACAAGCCAGAGCTGCACCAAATTATATCCCCTGGCAAATACATACTATTATTTACTATGGTTACGGTTACTATTTCAATTCCCTGGTGTTGTATTTCGCAAGTTAGAGGGTACTTTCTATACCCATAGCAACAGTGTTATTTATTAAGTCCGTTTTATATTACACTAAATATTAAGTAATTTTTTAACAGCTTACATAAATTTCGTACTATCATACAGAAACTTGTTTGTGCTTTTTTCGATTTCATATTTTGTTTTTCTAATGTATGAGTATGTGCTTAATAAAAGTATTATCATTAAAATATAAAACTATTTGAAGTACTTTATAACTCGCCTTTTATAACTACAACTGATAAAGCTGTACTATAATAATAATAATTAATGAATAATATATATATTACATTTTCGCGAACTTCCATGGATGTTCGCAGATGTCTGTAGATATCTGTGGATTTCAGTAGATATCAGTGGATTTCAGAAGATTTCTTTGGATTTCAGTAGATTTCTGTGGATCTCTTTGGATTTTTATGGATGTTTTGGATTTATTTAATAAAAATGGATTTCGGTGTACAGATTTTGGTCAGTTGTTTACCCCTCGGTGCAGGTATATCATTGGTATACAGCAAGTAGAAAACGGGACCTAGTATGCTGTCCTGAGGTATTCCTGCTTTTATTTCTTTTAGATCTGAATATTTATCTTCCTGTTTGATTCTATATAGTCTGTAGGTTGTTTCTTGAATTGTCTTGAATAATTTGTGCATTAATCCATCATAGAATATGTGACCAAGAAATGACAACAGCATATTTTTTAAAGTTTTTAAAAAATGTAGGCACCTTTAGACTAACAGGTGAAGACAGGAAACGTCGTATTGTTAAATTGATAAGTAAATAACCCTGTGAAATTCTGTGTTATGTAAGAACGGTCACTAAAATTATAATATTTAATTTTCATTGAATATTATAATAAGTTTTTATTAATTCTAAAACATTTCTAGCAGTTACAATTGCCAGGAATATATAAATAATGAAAAAACCGTACATGTATTTTAATTTTTTTCAAAATTCAATATAATAATTATAATAATAATAATGATAATGATAATAATAATAATAATAATAATAATAATAATAATAATAATAATAATAATAATAATAGTAATAATATTAATAATAATAATAATTATTATTATTATTATTTTAAACTGTATATGACGACGATCACAATTATTTATCAACAGAAATATATAATATTTTTCTTAAAATTTGTTTATGACAAGTATATTACTAAATTAGTCCTCTGGTATATTCCCTATAACAGCTATGACTGCCCATCAAGTGACGAACACTGTGGCTTAATGCAAGAACAACCAATGCCAATTTTTGATCAAAATAAGATCGGTTGTGCAATGGATTAAAAAACGCTATATTTTACAGGAATCGGTATACACTGAACCTATGTCATGCCATAAAACAAGAAAATATTTATTGCAATAATAATTAATGTAGATGCCAGTAAAATCTCGAAGGACCTTAATGTTGTACACAGGTTAAATCATAGAATTAGTGTTACTTGTATTTACATTTATAGTGTAAAATTAAAATACCAAGTTTCACAAAAGATATTCTTGGTATTACTAAGCAATACCTACTGAAATCACATATTTCCAAAGTATGAAATGTTGATATTGATTGTTCTTACATTAGACCACAGATTTTTTTTATTAATACTGATCAGTACTACTGTCTATTTTTGTTTACGTTGTAATACACCTTACAATTCTTACGTGAATGTAAATTGCGAAAAGTTATAAATATTGTAATAGTATAAAGATAACGAATTTACAACAGAAAGCAAATTAATAGAACTTTTTAGAATCGAATGCAAAAAACGACTCCTCTACATCAAGTCACTGCTGCCCTTGAATAATGGTATTGCTGTTGTAATAGTTAGTATCACGTTTACGATATTTTCACTTCTGTTCTACAAGAATTCTCTACACAAAAAAATTTGGAAAACTGATAAATACACCGTAAAAAACTTGTTTTTGTTAATTGAAATCGTTCTAATTTTCGTCAGCACAATTGCCGAATTAAAAACATTATTAGTGCTGACGTTAGAAAAAATAACTCGTTTTAAAACTACTTATCTCATTTTTGTCACTCCTAGAAATAAAGAAATGTAATGTGTGAAAAAGTCTAAGAGTCGAGTGATCGCATCATTTGTATATTCGGGTGATATGCGAGCCACGCTAGAATTATTGAGATCAAAACACAGCGTTCACATTTTTTACAATTTGGTTTGAAATGTGTTCAAAGTAGTTCCTTTGAACAAAAATACACTTCACCATTCTTTCCTTTCACTTCTTAAAAGCTCCTAACCAATCTTCTTTAGGGATGCTTTCAAACTAATTTCCGGGAGGCTTTAAAACTGTCAAATTAATTTACTATGCTTTAAAATTGCCAAAGCTGTCAAACTAATTACTGGGAACTTTAGAGCTGTCAAATTAATTTCAAGCTGACCCAAAAACTGCCAAAGCCGTCAAATTATAAATCATGATTCAACGCTCTTTGGTTATTTCCATTTTTTCACTCACAATGATATTTAAAAAAAAAGATTAACTAAGTTCTAACTTCTATTTTAATTTCAAATGACAGATAAATAACTGTTTTGTTTTCCACAGCCTATCTGACTTTCTTATTCTCAATAATTCTATTGTAACCTTGGTATCAAGCACCAAATTATACTCTAATTCCAAAAAATAATTATTCGAAAACCTTATAAGACATTGACAAACTTTAAAGCGGTCGCGGACCGGTTAAAATCCATTTGCTGGCCGGATAAATAGTGTGCTCCAAATTCAACCAGGTTTACATCACTGTAATTTAAGTAAGTTAGGGATGTTAAAATGATAAAATTTGTATACCTTTAGGCAAGCTACGCAAAATTTCTCACTCAACGATCTTTTTGACTATTTCTTATTCTTTTGCAATTTTTTTTCTTCTGCAACAAAGACCACATTTCTTTGTGTCTTGTCCTGAAACTGGAAGTAGTCCGTAAACGCACCGAACATTAAAAATATGTTATCAAGGCTGTCAGGGTATCAACCTGAAGCACACAGGCACTCGGGTCTAAATACGAGTACGAGGAATACAAATACACAACCAAGATACGTGTTCGCGGGTTGACCTTGAAACATTCTGCACTTCATTCACATCGCTGCTTTCTTGCTACCTTCACAACGCGAACGCGAAAACAACACATTCCCACAGGGAACCACTCAGTCCGGACCTTCTACATCACATACATCGACATTCTACAGATTGTTCGCATTAAGTTTTTAAATTTTAACGCCTTTGTGGAGGGCATGATTTTTATCTATTTCATTGTCAAATTTTACTTTAGGGGTTATAATAAGCATAAAAACATGATGTTCAGTTTTGAAATTTTATTTTATTAATTCATCATTTATTAAAAAATAAATGAAACAAATTTTTTAAAAAAAATCAACTACAAATTAAGTATCCATACGACAAGAAAATCCCCTCAGATCATTTTTGTAGAAATGTCAACAGTTTACAAGGCTCTCGTTCTGGGAAAACTATGATTGTGTGTGGCACAAAATTTCGAAACAAGGAGGAGAGTCGATTGAAGACGATTTCCATCCGGGTCAGCCTATTAATGTCACTTCGTTTTAATTTATCAAAAAAGTTGAAAATCTTCTAGTGGAATATGGCTGAAAAAATAAACAGCTCACAGAAAAGAATAAACCATTTTAAATGTCCTTCATCAACATCCATAGCGATGTCAAAAGCAACAGAATGTCGAATGTTCACGATTGTTTTTGGACAACAAAAATGAAGTTTTGACCTGGATTGTCACTAGAGATGAAACTTAGGTTCATCATTATGAGTCGAAAAGGGCACACCACTCTCTAAGAAGTTCAATCGGCTGAGAAAATCACGGCTGCTGTTTTTGGGATACAGAGGGTATAACTTAATATTACGCTGAAACAATTCCATGAAGCCATACAGAAAAAAAAAGAATAGGAAAATGGACTGAAGGTGTACCGCTTTAGTTCGGTACAGTTAACATGAAAACATACTGTGCCAAGTAAAATTATTTGGAAATAGTACAAGTGTAAAAAATTTCAGGTTTATATAAAATGTAGAGTAAAATATGAAGTAAAAAAAGTATATTAATAAAACAATAATTTACAGCAATAAAGTATAAAATGTCAATTAGATCCCTTCAAATTTAAATGCTTCATTTACGGATAAAATAAAAACTTCTTATTACAATAATACTAAATTCTTCATATATTTGTATCCCTTTTCTCTGAAGAATCGAACCTAAAAGTAACACACCTTGTATATTTCACAAGTTTCGTAAATGATAATCTACATAAATCGTATAAAAATATTAAGCATATGATACATCAAAGTTTTCCTATTAACAATGTGTTGTCCTGTCCGTGCGAACGCTGAATTTAAATGTTTTCATCTGCGCTTTGGAGTAAACAAGTGTCTCATAATTTCGCGTAAAAGTAAATGTATGAATTCCAGTAATTAAAATTTTCTGAATAGATTAATTAGAAATGTCTTTTCATCACACACTGAAAATTTTCCCTTGAGTCAGCAAATTATTTCCCGGGAGATCGTAGATTTTTTGCATTTTTTTTCTTTCATCTCGCAACCTTGGAGACCAGTTATGCTTGTTGATCTGCTACATGATACTTTTAAATTATATTTTTCAAATTTTATTTCCATTTTACGACTGTTTTATATTTATAATTAAGTTATTGCCTAATTTGTTTTAATATATCTGATTTGAAATGAAAGGTAGATACATTTTTATTTATAGGCTATTGTGAAAGTCTGTTTGCTAACTCATGTAAGATTTAGACTTATATTATGAAGTACATAATTGACAAATTCTACTTTAGGACTTATACACTAAAACCGAACATGTCCAAAAATTCAAAAATCTTCTCTGATATTGGACGACATATTTGTGATTTTCTCGTGGCCATTGTACTACTGGGAGTAGGTACTTTAGTGCAGCGGTCGGCAACGTCTATACGCTGAAGTGCCACATAATAATTTTTTAACGTATTAGACATTCGGCGTGCCACTTAAATAAACTACTTCAACTATATTAAGAAAAATTTATTGGATTATAACAAACATTATAATAAAGTATTATAATAAAAGCATCATAAAAAATTACAGTATGTATATGTATAAATGAATATCACTAACAGTTAGTGACTCTATTCTTCGCGCTCCCCTTGAGGTTTCAAAACTCCGCCCGTTTTAGTAGTTTTTGGATCCGAACTAGTTAATTACTTTCTTTTCGCGACCCACATTTTGGGAAATATTAAGTTAACCGATATCTATACGGATTTATAATACATTTTATAATTGAAAATGTTTGCTCATAGTAGCATATTGTACCAAAAATAGTCAAAAGTGCAAATCCGACTTTTTTCCTGCATTAATCTGTCTAGGAATCACAACTCAAGGGCGCTACAACTGTTGTGGGTAGTACTATCACAACAGTAACGTCCTCGGTTAGCCAAGAGAAAAATTATCACATATAGTAAAAATTTATGTTTATATATTATATCTTGCATATAAGAAAAGTAGAAAGTACCGAAAAATTTAACTAATTGTCTTATTATTTATTATACAAATACAAGACTGTGCCATCAAAAAACTTACCGCGTGCCACCTCGTGGCCGGTTGCCGATCACTGCTTTAGTGCATTTAAAAATTAAAAATAAATATCAAATTAATAATGTTGCTCATTATTTTCTAGCTTCTCTTTCTATGAAACATTCTTTTAGTTTTTTTTTTTTCAATAGAAAATTGCAGGAAAATATCAATATTACAATGTTTTCTACATTGTACGAGTTTTTCTGCTCTGACAGAAATGAAATAAAGTAATTGAAATTACTTCTGCAAAAATATTTATCAAGAAACTGTATCGCCAACGCTAACTTTCAGCCGTTGCTCAATTCGAATGCAACGAAAGGATAAATTTACATTCGCAAAAGCGAAAATTAGGACCTAACGCCTAGTGACTATGTCGAGTATGATTCACGTTATTTTCTATAATTATAACATGCAGTAGCTGTTTCCTTACTGCCTTCATTAATTGTAACAACAAAAATTAATCTAGATAACACCTGCACCGGTAAAAACAACTCGGAATGTATGAGTTCATATAATTATTCTTTATTCAATTAAATTGTAATCAATGATATTATTTGCAAATTAAAAATCGATTGCTAATATTATCACTTTTCTTGAAAAGTTTTTATTAATTTTAATTAAATCACAATAGAAATAATAACATAAGATACATAAATATTATCACATATATTTAATGTATCCTCAGTTGAATGTAACATTCCTCTATATGAAGTTTTACAAGTCTAGAAGGTATATCATACCCCACCACACCAACGAAGGGTAACGGGGGTCTCGTGGCCGAGTGCCTGAGTGCCTGGTCCCGAATCTGGGGAACCGTGTTTGATCCCGACCGACGCCAAAATTATTTCGAATTTGAAATGGCACAAACTGACTGCTGTGGTGCACTGGAGCAATGAGTGCCCGTATGGTAAACGTCCGCTCGGTACAAATATGTGTCATCCTCATTATCGATATCTACCTATGTGAATGTGGTAAAATATTTATTTAATATTGGCATAGTAAGGTGGTCGTTAAAAAACGGCAGTAAGTGATTAAAAATGAAGGATATGTGCGACCCCCACTCTGTAAATTAAACAAAAACCGTACTTACCTATTGCAAAGTAAACTGTGTCTGTTTTTTAATTTTTTCATTATTTTTTCGAAAAAATCTACACTGTAAAAATCAAAAATTTAATTAAAGATAAATGTTTCATTCTTTTAATGCTTCAGAGTAAAAATAGATAATTATGTAATAGTGAATAAAAAAGTAAATATTTCAAACACGAATTGCATACAAAATATATTCTACGTTTACAATAAAAGTGTGAAAAAAGTGCTATAGTGTTTCATTTTTTCACCCGTTTGCGTTAAAAAAAGTACACTTTTTCACGCTTTTATTGTGTAAAAAAACTCATTTTAATGAAAATGCACGAATGTAAAAAATAATTATTACCCACATTTGCATTAACAGATTATTAAACTTCCCTTTTCAATGGGCACCAGTTCCCTTTAATTGAATGAGTTGCGGTTACACAGATTTTTTTTAATCACTCACTACCGTGCCATTTAAAAAACCTTCTAACGAACACACTTATATAAATAGTATTAGTACAGCTTATTACCCATCTTTGGGTTTGCAGATTTCGGTGAGGACAATATATGTAGATACATATTTGCACCGTAGCAGACGCTTGTCATTACATCCCGGGCTCTCAATGCTGCTATGGAAGGTGAGCACCACAGACGTCATTTTTGTACGATTTCGCATTGGGAATAGTATTAACTACAGTTAATAAAATAATAATAAAAAATGTAGGTACCTTTCGTTATTTTTTGTGTACATATTTTTAAATCGTTAAATGCTTCAATTGAAGTTACAAACTTACAAGCAATGTGAAAAAGAATATTAAAATATATTCTCGTGAGATAGAGATCGAAAACAGAACAAAAACTGGCGTTTTTTAGATCGAGTTGAATGTAAATTCAGGGTCAAATAATATAACAAATTGATTAAGATTCGCTGTGAAACAAATATTGTATAATTTTTAATGGTCAGATAATTTTGTATGAAATTTGTGGAGAAAACGATTTCCTTCGCTATTGAGTAAAAACTCTCACTTCCTTTATTCAAGTTTTGAGAAACTAACTGAAGGTCCTTTTCCAAGCGTTACAGACTAACTTGTCGTAATTAATATGTAATTTCGGTAATTTAAGGTCACAAGTGTTATTTATTTTTTCCTTTATTTTACATTACCGAGCAAAACTAAAAATCTAATGATAATAATATAAAAAGCTTGTATAATTTCTAAATTGCCATCACTTTGAAAATGAATGTAGAATATCAAATGGCACACAAATTGTAGGACCACTTCTAATTGTCAGAGGTCTGCTCATCTTATTATAATTTCTGACGTTCAAGATGCTGTCACTTAGCAATACAATACACAGGAATCCATTTCAAAACAGACATTTTATTCAATACACACTATAATGTTCCTATTTGAACAATTTATGGTTTTTTTAATAATTTTTTTTTATACTTTGTTTTATATTTATGTTTGACTTTACGCAGTTCTCTCAATTCCAACATGTGCAAAAATCCGCGCCTTTTCGGACAAGTGCGAAGTAAGTCCTTTCTGTTTCTGACAAGAACAAAAGATGTCATAACTTTACTTAATTTTATTTTTTGAATATCATTTCTGTCTTTACACTTATAATTTTAATTCGTCAGGTAAATGCAATCTACCTCCACAAACCAAACCAGACGTTTTTATTTTTTAATAGATGATGGATCCACAAACAAAATTTCAAACTGAATACATTGTTTTTATGCTTATTATATGTATGCCACAGTCATATAATGAATGATTTTGAAATGATTTTTTTTATTGCCTGAAAATATAAATTTTTCGACATGTTCGGTCTTTATAAAAAAACCTCAATTGGATTACAATTGATTTTTACGAATCAGCAAGCAATTTTTGGGGATATAATATCCTTTAGAAACAAAGTTGGTTAAATAAAATGTTTTGTTCAATCGGTATGCTTATTCTAAATATATATATATATATATATATATATATATATATATATATATATATATATATATATATATATATATATATAGATTGAGACTCTTAGATACTAGCTTTCTAGCTGGTACTAATGGTAATTTTTGTGTGTAGCAGCTTACTATAAGATATGTGATGATCTTTCTGTCGATGATGTAACAATCCCATCAAATTTATTTCATTGTCAAACCGAACATGTTGACAATAAATTTACTTTCAATATTGTGCTCGTAGGTAGTTTTATTTCGGAGTGACCTTGAAATTTGGCTCAGTGCAAATGATTAATCTGAAGGTGTGGCTTCAGACATACGAGTATCATGAGAACGAAAATCTCAAGACGCATTGCTAAATTGCCGTCTATCAGTTTATCTGCCAAAGATAAACACTAGTATTTTTGCATTGGCAAATAAAGTAATCTGGGATTTTGTTGAATTTTGTTGGGCCGTATCTTAGCCGTTTTACATAACCAAAATCAAATACTTGAGAAAAACTTGTTTTTTCTTAACAGAAAAATACACTCAAAATTTGAAGCATTTAAGGTCAAAGAGATTGAAGTAAGCGGAATTTATCTGTTTTAAACTTATTAAATAAATAATAACGATAGATATAACTTCTTTTTTTATACATCTTTAACTGTAAAAAATAATTATTTCTTCCTGAGGTGATCCTGGTAAAATCGAAACGTCGAAGCAAATAATAAAAATTACATGACTGCATCACAGAATTTATTTTTTTCCATAACTTCTTTTATAATATTTATCCATTTTATTCAAATACATGCTATACAACTTTTTAATTATAAAACTAATTATTCAATCTTTATTTTTATACAGGCTGTAACAGAAATAAGTACATTAAATTTAACCAATAACAGAACTCGTCTAGAGCAACAATATTTATTTATTCATAACTTTTTGAAATCTCAATTTTTTGTCATTTTTAACAAAAAATACTTATTGCAATAAGAACTAATGAAGACACGTCAGTAAAACCTTGACAGCCTTAAGTGCTATGATATTATTTCTAATCAACATTAATGGTACCTTTACATTGTCTAGTAGCATGTAGCGTAATCTAGTTTTACAAAAATGTATGTACTCCTGGTATTGTTAACAAAGTTTGTTGCTGATTTTAATAAATAACTCATTCTCAAAATTCTAAATATTGGAATTGTTCTTGCAGTAAGTTTCAGATATAATAGCATCCTTGCACCCTGGTATTTACCATTTTTATCACAAAAGGGTATCCAGTAGTATATGGATAACATAATTAGAGAGATCTGTAATATATTTCTATACTATTGTTTAAAAGTTTATGTAACTGAAAATAAGTTGTAAACATTATCTCAAAATCTAAATGTGCAAAAAGTGTCCAAATTATCATTAATTTATAGACAAAAGAATACTTATTCAAGTGTTGGCTATTTATACTAAATCACTTTTAAAAATACAAAGAAAAAAAGTTAGAAAAGTACGAATCCTCCAAGGTCATTTCTCATTCTTGCTAATGGGTAAAAAATCTCATTTACTTATATTAAAAACAACGATATGTTAACGTTTAACAGCGAGGTTACGAAACAGACGTACACACGTGTAACCTTAACGAGTAATTATATGTTCCTCTTCGATTATTAGGCATATCCTGAATTTTTTCTTCAGGACTAGTTTTTTGCTTCGTTTTTTGCAAACTATTTCCTTTCACTGTTCTGTTGCTAGCAGGTAGACAATTTGCAGGATGGCATCGCGGCATTGAAAACACAACGCTGTTTATAAACTTCTCTAGAACTTGTGCACAAGAATTAAGTTAAATTTTTAGGAAAAATTAAATAATTAATATTCAAATTGATGCCCCCTTAAACACATTTCAGGCAATACTTCTTCAAAAAATTTGTACTCATATACTATTATTTAATTACTAAACATTTACCTGTCAGAGACATGTCTGTCACATTGTAATATTTTACTTGTCAGAAACGCCCTGTTTGGGTCATCCTTATATAAAAGGGAAAATTATTCACACGAAGAAAGGTAACAAATAATTAAGCTGTATTATTTTGTTGCAAATTATATTTGTTTGTGATTTTATTTCAATACCATATGGCTAACAATATGAAGAAGTAAATTTTATAAAAATTTAAATTCAATATTCCCTGTTACGAAACTAGAAAAATAAAATATGAGTATTGAATTGAATGCTCTATAACATTTATTTGAAGTATTATTGTCTTAAGTTAATAGGCCACTTTGCGCAAGGTGAAATTGCTATCTCATGTCAAACGTCTATGGCCCGCTTTTCGCGTTATACTCGGTATATCTGTATACCACCATTCATTTAAATGTTAATTTGAGCCATAGTAAAGCACAAAAGAATACGTATTTAATTTAATTTTGTATGTTAATATTAATTATAACTGTCAAAAACATAATGTCAAATAAAAACAGTAATTGTCAGTGTGCGCATTTGTTTATTTATTATGTGAAATAAGGATATAATTAATGTGCAACAATGTCAATTTGACATCTGACCTAGACGGACTTTGGACGAAAGTTGTAAAAGTTAGCGGTCGGCTTATTTCGCTTAACAAAATTCGCTTTGCCGCCTACCAGGTCGACAACGAAAAATACCGCCGGTATGTTAGTATGGATCAGGGCCCCGATTTTGTAACTTTAAATTCTGTCTGATTTCAAATTCGGTCAGAATTAGGTTTTCCCAACTGTGAATTCTACTGCTCCAGACCAATAGAATTTGAAATCTATCCGGAGAAAGAATTGGGGAAATCTCAATTCTGTCAGATTTCAAATTCTACTGGTATGAAGCAGTAGAATTCGTAGTGTGGAAAACCCAATTCCGACAGAATTTGAAATCAGACACAATTTAAAGTTACCAAATCGACGCCTAGAACCGTATTTCGCCATCTATTCGGCATATATACAGGAAAGTAGTTGTACATTATGGCGCTGTTTAGAAACCGCACCCTTAAACTGTACTGAATCCTGAATTTTATATTCAAAAAATATACAAGTTCCAGCATGTAGATTAACCAAATATAACTTGCAAGTAGATAAGTGCAGGCGCATGCATGTCATCTACGCAAGTCTATTGCAGAGTTGGGCGGCGCATGTGCAGTGTAGCTTATGAAACTTAAGGTTTAAAACTTTCATCTTTGAAATTTTTCAATGAAAGCCTTAGCACAATATTTTTCCCGGTAGGTTCGCTAATGGGCTAGTTACTTTAACCTTCAAAAGACTTTGAAACGTCAAAAGAGCGTCAAACATAACTATTAATTAAAATAAAAATAATAAATTTAGACTACGTATTTATTAAAAACGTTTGTTTTCTTGCAGCTATTATATATTATTCTATATTTTGTGTTTATATAATGTGCCACAACCATGAAAAGTCACGATTACACACAATAATATCTGTATATTCTTACAAAAGTCTGTACATTGTAATATGTACTTAGGAGAATGTCCATATGCTGCTATCTACGCTAAGCTTTGCGCTAAGGGTCTCATTGAAACTTTCAATATGAAACTTTCAAATGGCACATCACTACCCATGACTAACATGTAATGCAGTTCAGTTCAACAATAATATAATGTCAAATGTTTTTGATAATGCTTTCATCCCGGTAACCAATACATGATCTAAACAAGGAGCTGTTGGAGGCTAGCCTCAATGCAAAATGCAATGAGTGCGTAAAGGATAAAAGGTAGGCACATTCCACTCGGCCCTATAGAGAACGTAACTGCTCGTGAGTACAATCAGCACCACGTAGTAACAAATTTTGTAAAGTAGGTTCAGGAGAGCGTATATCGACTGTCTGTACATTGTTGCAAGCCAGAGTATTTAATTCTTTCATTTTTTCCTTGTGTTTATAGTTTCCATAGTGCTTTTGAATTTTAGTTGAAAACAAAAACAAATATAATGGCTTCGGCTGAGACCTCTAATTTAAAAGATAACACCAATTTCGATGTAAGTGACAATGTAAAGAATGCAGATATTGTTTATTTTTTGTTCAACAAATATAATTTTCATAAACTAATGAAAGATAGATATATATATATATATATATATATATATATATATATATATATATATATATATATATATATATATATATATATATATATATAATGAATCAAATGGATAAATAGGGTTATAGTTATTGTACTCAATTTTCTTATGAAGTGATGCCTCACCAAAGTTTTGGTGCACAAGCCGCCACTGCATTTTTCACTCGAAAAGACATCATCACTCGTAAATAATAAATCACCCTTTATTTGCGTAAGTAATGGACAAATAGATACTCAATTATAACGATATATTGTTTTGTATACACATAAATCATCGTCGGTACGTTAAAAGCTTATGCATGTATGTATATGTATATATTACGCGTGCAAAAATCAGCTTATTTTCATAAGGATAACTCATATCTATCTACATGTCTTCTGAATGTCTGTAGGTTTATTTAAACTACAAGTTCTTGGAATTGATTTTCAATACAGATTTATAAACAAAATATTTGCGTGAGCTTTATATGAGAGATAGTATCGGACAGTAATTTAATATCCTGCAATGTATTACAATGCCATGATCATATCGTTGTTTACAAGTTTATGTAAGCTAGAAAACGGAATATTTTTATAATTATTTAAATAAGAAGCAGAGGCGCCCAACTCGGAGCCATTAAAACACACGTTACTTCGTTTTAACTAGCAGATGGAACTTGAGAGCCGGTCATTTTTACATGCATTAAATAAATAATATTTAAGTTCGTGAAACCAAACTTTAGCAATACTAAATATTTTTGTCTGTAAAAATGTAGCATACCTGAATATTAAAAATGACAAAGTCGAAATAAAAAATATTGTCAAATAGCATTTAATTCTGTCGATTTTATTTGACAACTGACGTTTGAGAGATAATAATTCTTTCGCTTTTGTGAATTAGGTGTATATTTTGACTAATCAGAGGGCTGAATTAATATCCCTATCTAAACCAACGCTATTTTCTTATCTGAAACTCACCATAGTACTTCCAATGTTATAATACTTTGAGAGCCTGTGGCGATTGTGAGATGACACTTGGTAAGTGTTATTAATAGTAGCGATATATCCATCATGTGTAATAAACCGTGATGATTTTTTAAAATTTGAAATAAAAAATTACTCTAAAATAATAAAATGTTTTAAGTTTATAATAAAAATAATCCTTATAAAACTTATCGTCAAAGTATCGATAATATTTATAAATCGATATTGTATCAATACAAATTAAAAGAGCGCACGTAACATATAGGTAGAAGAAAATCATCCCATCTCTAAATTCTATGAGCCAAGCGCATAACCTTTTACTAAATATTAGTAGCACTAATAATGATTGCAACTATAGTCATTATTAAATTTATTTGCGTTCATAAAGTAAAATTAGTGCAAGTATAACTAGTAGCACTTATCTAATAAAATAAAAAAAGGCAATTTTAAGTTGTATTACCTGTCAATTAAAATACTCTCGTGATAATTAATAAAATTATTTAAAAAAGTTGTAAAGATGAATAGAGAAATGCGCGAATTGAGAGAAAATCACTCACCAAATTAAAATATAAAAGTAAAGAGGAAAAATCCATAACAAAGACAAAAACTGAATTTAAAAAAATATACAGATTTTCAAACGATTGATTTAATCAGAAATGATATAAAACCAATATCTAGAAACGGTGGTAGTATATCTGCCGAACTTATGTTTGTATTACTCTAGAAGTAGCAACTGCTGCTTAATTCGCTCTACTATTGAGCAATATCCTCTACTTGCCATTTTGGTGGCTATTGTTATACAAATCGATTTACGTTCTTTTAAAATCTTACTATCTTGACTTTTGTTCTCTATTATTTTTAACCCTCGCGCTCGCAGGACCGTGCGGGGTAAGTTAGTTACCCAAAGCGCAAATGTGACAGATAAAGAGTTGCTTAGAATTTGGAAGAAAATGGAAGTGAAAATGAATATGAATGTGATAAAGATAAAGAAAGTGATGTAGAAGATCATGAAGAAGAAGGCGATATATACTGACGAAATTGAAATTCAAGAGAAAGACGAAATCATGGAGTTTCCCAACAAAATTTAAGTTATTTAGTCAAAGTCTGGATTTGAATGAATATCTACCCCGCCTGCAACTACAAAACGCTTAACTCATAATATTATAAAGGGAAAATTTGGTTTACAAAATTCTGGGTAGTAGAAGTTTTTGTTGAAACGTATTACATTTATTTATTATTATTATTTTTAAATATAAAATGTTATCTTGCATTTATTTTAACTGAAACTTACATATAAAACGAGTAAGGTACCAAAAATCTAGAAAACATCCTGGGGTAACTGAGTTACCCCGCACGGTCTATAACGCGTGTACCAATAGCACGGTCCGGCGAGGGTTAAATTTTCTTCTATTAAATTTAATAAAAATATTTTTTCGTTGTGTCCAATTTTCCCCACGCTCCTGTTTATTTCCTTAATAATCATATTATTCTTATTCAATAACTCTTCAGTATTTCACCGCTCTCACAACTGTCAAATCTGTTGTTATTTTACATGTTATGTGTTGGTATTATAGTAGCACTATCCTGTATTGACAGATCTTTTACTTTATGCTAACATGTTTATTTTTCTATATACCTATGTATCCCTCTCATTCAACATTTTCATTAATAGTACAGGTTTGCTACATATACTTTACTATTAGTTAAAATAAACCAGTAGTGACATTATGAGAACCAGTGTCACTAGTATCAATAGTATTATAAGTAATTCTTAGTTGTAAAATTTAGTAAATGGTTATGAACTTGACTCTATATCATTATAGGTAGGTACTTCTTTTTTACACATCAGTTCCTTTTAATTGGCGTAATTATAGAGAAATGTCTGCCTGTCTTTCTGGGTTGTACAGATCTTATTTTTTATCACGTACTATAGTTTTAGTGAATGGCAGCAAATTTTTTTTAACGGCTATTCTAATTTACAGCGATACTAATTCATAAAATATTACGAGTAAAATAAGTTGAGAATATCATTAATTACTGACATTAATATAAAAATGATTAACTTTTAATGAAATTTTCTAACACTTGAAAATATATAAACTGATATTGATTCAACATATAAAATAATTATTAAAAGTGCATATAAATGATATTTTTTTATCAGAACTTAAAGTTATGTAATCGGCTCATGGAAATGTCAACCTACGCTTACTCTAGATCGGCAGAGAAACATACTTTGTTTATATAAACGTACTTTGTTTATACATCTTTAATTCTGCTGACGAGGAGTAGCTAGCTGATGATGACGTGAGCGAGCAGGATCGCCGTGGAAGGGCACTGAATAACGATCACTCGTATAGAGAGGACGAATATTGTCTTTATATTTTTGTTCATTATTCAATATACAAATATATATCATATTTCACATGTAATCATGTTAACTTTATAACTTTTTATTTAATATGATTACATGTGAAATATGATATATATGTATATTGAATAATGAACAAAAATACAAAAGAAATATTCGTCCTCTCTATACGAGTGATCGTTCTTAAGTGCCCTTCCACGGCGGTCCTGCTCGCTCACGTCATCATCAGCTAGCTACTCCTCGTCAGCAGAATTAAAGATGTATAAACAAAGTATGTTTATGTAAACAAAGTATGTTTCTCTGCCGATCTAGAGTAGGCGTAGGTAGACATTTCCGTGAGCCGCTTACAATCGACCATCCTGATTTTCCTGGATGTCCTCATCCAGGTACGCATTCTGTAACATATAAACAATATCCATACCACAAGGAATGGATTCTGCTATAAGTGCTTTACATGACTTGTTTTTCATGTCACGAACACTTCACACAGATCAAAGAGCAAATTGCATACCAAGCGTTTTACATGATCTATTCATGTCTCGAACACTTTACTCAAATCAAACTGCAAATTGTATTCCAAGTGTTTTACATGGTTATTCATGTCCCGTACACTTTACATTGATCTTTCATACCTCGAACACTTTACACAAATCAAACAATCAAGTGTTTTGCATGAGTCTTTCATGCCTCGAACACTTTACACAAATCAAACAATCAAGTGTTTTACATGAGTCTTTCATGCCTCGAACACTTTACAAAAATCAAACAATCAAGTGTTTTACATGAGTCTTTCTTGCTTCGAACACTTTACACAAATCAGACAACCAAGTGTTTTACATGAGTCTTTCATGCCTCGAACACTTTACACAAATCAAACAATCAAGTGTTTAGCATGAGTCTTTCATGCCTCGAACACTTTACACAAATCAAACAATCAAGTGTTTTACATGAGTCTTCCATGCCTCGAACACTTTACACAAATCAAACAATCAAGTGTTTTACATGAGTCTTCATGCCTCGAACACTTTACACAAATCAAACAATCAAGTGTTTTGCATGAGTCTTTCATGCCTCGAACAATTTACACAAATCAAACAATCAAGTGTTTTACATGAGTTTTTCATTTATCATCTTCGCAACCAGCATTTAATGCTGCAAGGGAACTTATCGTACGATTATTGTATCGTTCACATTGGCCGTTCGCCCTTGGAGTCGCAACGGCATTCAATATATGTTTAATACCATTCTTATCACAAAATGATTCAAATGTTCTTGCCGTAAACGCACATCCACGGTCAGATATTATCCTCCTCGGTACCCCAAATATATCAATAAGATTTCTCATAGCTTTTACTACATACTTAGATTTTGTATTACGTAAACAATATCCATACCACAAGGAATGGATTCTGCTATAAGTGCTTTACATGACTTGTTTTTCATGTCCCGAACACTTCACACAGATCAAAGAGCAAATTGCATACCAAGCGTTTTACATGATCCATTCATGTCTCGAACACTTTACTCAAATCAAACTGCAAATTGTATTCCAAGTGTTTTACATGGTTATTCATGTCCCGTACACTTTACATTGATCAAACAACCAAGAGTTTTACATGACTTTTTCATGCCTCGAACACTTTACACAAATCAGACAACCAAGTGTTTTACATGAGTCTTTCATACCTCGAACACTTTACACAAATCAAACAATCAAGTGTTTTGCATGAGTCTTTCATGCCTCGAACACTTTACACAAATCAAACAATCAAGTGTTTTACATGAGTCTTTCATGCCTCGAACACTTTACACAAATCAAACAATCAAGTGTTTTACATGAGTCTTTCATGCTTCGAACACTTTACACAAATCAGACAACCAAGTGTTTTACATGAGTCTTTCATGCCTCGAACACTTTACACAAATCAAACAATCAAGTGTTTAGCATGAGTCTTTCATGCCTCGAACACTTTACACAAATCAAACAATCAAGTGTTTTACATGAGTCTTCCATGCCTCGAACACTTTACACAAATCAAACAATCAAGTGTTTTGCATGAGTCTTTCATGCCTCGAACAATTTACACAAATCAAACAATCAAGTGTTTTACATGAGTTTTTCACTTATCATCTTCGCAACCAGCATTTAATGCTGCAAGGGAACTTATTATCGTACGATTATTGTATCGTTCACATTGGCCGTTCGCCCTTGGAGTCGCAACGGCATTCAATATATGTTTAATACCATTCTTATCACAAAATGATTCAAATGTTTTTGCCGTAAACGCACATCCACGGTCAGATATTATCCTCCTCGGTACCCCAAATATATCAATAAGATTTCTCATAGCTTTTACTACATACTTAGATTTTGTATTACGTACAGGCTCAATAATGCAAAATTTTGTAAACCCATCTACTATTACAAGTAACTGCATATTACCTTTTTTACTTTTAATAAATGGGCCTAAATGGTCGATATGAAGGGTATGGAACGGTATTGGAACCTTCTCAATTGGGTAAAGTTCACCTGGTTTCCTACCAGAAGGTATTTTATAATACACACAGTTTTTTAATTCATCCTGAGTGCGATCATACATATCAACATAATTTATTTTGCAGCTTTTACTAAGTTTATATTCTTCGGGTGGGTATAAGGTAGTAATTAATAATTGATCTAATTTTTTTGAAATCTGTACTGCCGGGTGTTCAGTAAACGTATGTCCTATAAGTAAGTCCATTTCTAAAATATTGTCATCAACAACAATTATTTCCGTGTCAACGGTCACACCATCAATAGTTATGTGGTGTTTACAAAACAAATCTGAACAAACACGCCTGCCGTTAAACCCGCGTAGCTCAACAGTATTTTCTGTTTTCTTTACCTCTAAGTTTATTTGATTTGCCACAGACTTTTTTTTATCAAAGTACACTCACTGCCCATATCGATAAAACATTTAACTGTAATGCCATTTATTTTAGCATTTTTCATATATTTACTATTAGTATTTTTACCAAGATATCTTACATTACTTTTTTCAGTATTTAAATTAGCCGAATTACTATTCTGTCGACAAGCATCTTTGGTGTGACCGAATTTGTTACAGATAAAACATTTAATTGTGCTTTTGTTAAATTTGGGACAATTCTGTCGCTTGTGCCCGAATTCATTGCAACGAAAACATTTTATTGTTGATCCCTGATAATTATTACTCGTATGTTTCTTAATATCTCCCTGACCACTATGTTCAAATTGTCTTAACCCCGTAGAGCGATTACTTGTAGAAGGAAATTTTTTAACAAAATCTACTAATTCAACAAAATTTTTACAATTAGCTGCTCTTATCGCTAATTTTATCTGACTATCTTTGATACCTTCTACCACAAAATCCACAATTTGTAAGTCGCTTACATTTAGTTTTAATTTATTAAATTTTGTTAATTTTGTAAAACAATACTCATTTAGGTCTTAACCAGCCGATGTACTGTATGTTGCAGCCTGATACAGTAATTTTCCAAAATTAACTTTCGCTGGAAAAGTTTCTAATAACAATTGTTTCCATTCTGCCCAAGAATGTTTCATTGATTTTAACCCTTTATACCACATTCGAGCCGTACCTTTCAATTTACCTAACGCAAGGTACACAGTCGTAATATCATCCCACTGATACAATCGTGCACACTCATCTACTTTATTTATGCAGTCAACTACAGTTAAATTTGTATCAGTCGGATTAAATTCCGACAATAAACGGTCGGTATTAAAATACGCCGCACTCGGGGCGTGTATTTTATTTAAAATATTAAAAGAGCCTGTACTTAGAATTTCTCTAAGTTTTTCTATCTCCTTCAACATTCCTTCTATCACCTGTGCATTTTGCGAAGTCACCGGGGGAGTATCTGACCGTGTCCTCTCTCGTGATTCATTGCTCCTTTTTCTTCGCCTCTTATCATCAGAACTCGACGAACTGGACGGCAATCGTCTTTTCTTCCCACTTTTATGTTTGCCCATTTTTATCACTTATTCACAATTATGGGTTTTTTATGGATAATATCCCACTTCTGACTATGCTAACTTTATAACTTTTTATTTAATATGATTACATGTGAAATATGATATATATGTATATTGAATAATGAACAAAAATACAAAAGAAATATTCGTCCTCTCTATACGAGTGATCGTTCTTAAGTGCCCTTCCACGGCGGTCCTGCTCGCTCACGTCATCATCAGCTAGCTACTCCTCGTCAGCAGAATAATTGTGAATAAGTGATAAAAATAGGCAAACATAAAAGTGGGAAGAAAAGACGCCTGTCGTCCAGTTCATCGAGTTCTGATGATAAGAGGCGAAAAAAAAGGAGCAATGAACCACGAGAGAGGACACGGTCAGATACTCCCCCGGTGACTTTGCAAAATGCACAGGTGATAGAAGGAATGTTAAAGGAGATAGAAAAACTTAGAGAAATTCTAAGTACAGGCTCTTTTAATATTTTAAATAAAATACACGCCCCGAGTGCGGCGTATTTTAATACTGACCGTTTGTTGTCGGAATTTAATCCGACTGATACAAATTTAACTGTAGTTGACTGGATAAATAAAGTAGATGAGTGTGCACGATTGTATCAGTGGGATGATATTACGACTGTGTACTTTGCGTTAGGTAAATTGAAAGATACGGCTCGAATGTGGTATGAAGGGTTAAAATCAATGAAAAATTCTTGGGCAGAATGGAAACAATTGCTATTAGAAACTTTTCCAGCGAAAGTTAATTTTGGAAAATTACTGTATCAGGCTGCAACGTACAGTACGTCGGCTGTTCAAGACCTAAATGAGTATTGTTTTACAAAATTAACAAAATTTAACAAATTAAAACTAAATGTAAGCGACTTACAAATTGTAGATTTTGTGGTAGAAGGTATCAAAGAATTAGTAGATTTTGTTAAAAATTTTCCTTCTACAAGTAATCGCTTTACGGGGCTAAGACAATTTGGACATAGTGGTCAGGGAGATATTAAGAAACATACGAGTAATAATTATCAGGGATCAACAACAAAATGTTTTCGTTGCAATGAATTTCGGGCACAAGCGACAGAATTTAACAAATGCACAATTAAATGTTTTATCTGTAACAAATTCGGCTAATTTAAATACTGAAAAAAGAAATGTAAAATATCTTGGTAAAAATACTAATAGTAAATATATGAAAAGGCTAAAATAAATGGCATTACAGTTAATTGTTTTGTTGATATGGGCAGTGAGTGTACTTTGATAAAAAAGTCTGTAGCAAATCAAATAAACTTAGAGATAAAGAAAACAGAAAATACTGTTGAGCTATGCGGGTTTAACGGCGGGCGTGTTTGTTGAAAAAGGATGGTGGTAGTCGAATGTGCGTAGATTTCCGAGCACTTAACCGAGTTACCAAGAAAGATAAATACCCTTTGCCAATAATTGATGACCAAATTGATAGACTAGGGGGTCACAAGTATTTTATTACACTAGATCTGGCGTCCGGGTTTTATCAAGTGCCCATGCATGAAGATGCTATTGAAAAGACAGGATTTGTGACGCCGGATGGCCATTACGAATTTCTTCGTATGCCATTCGGCCTTGCAAATGCTCCATCAGTGTTTCAAAGGCTTATGAATGTTGTTTTGGGTGACTTACGATACAATACAGTTTTAGTTTACATAGATGATATAATTATACCAGCTACAACTTTTCAACAAGGTATTGAAAGATTGACAGCGGTACTCAACAAATTTAGAGAACATAACTTAACATTAAAGCTCTCAAAATGTCCAATCAACTATAGATTACGTGGGACATGAAAATTGGTATAAGGGGCATTTTGTTACAAATACTGGGTAATTCAAAACACGTAGTTGCATATTTTAGTAGACAAACGACCTTTACTGAACAGAAATATCATTCGTACGAGCTAGAAACGCTAGCAGTGGTAGAGTCTTTACGACATTTTAAAATTTACCTTCTTGCAATAGAATTTAAAATTGTGACCGATTGTAGCGCAATTAGAAGCACAGCGGTTAAGAAAGATATTGTGCCACGTATAGGGCGTTGGTGGATGGAGATGCAAGATTTCAATTTCGAAGTTGAGTACCGACCCGGTATTAAAATGTCTCATGTAGATTGTCTCAGCAGAAATCCACAAATTGTATCATTCAATGTATTAAATGTTATAAATATAACAGAAGCCGATTGGCTTTTAGCTGCACTACTCCAAGACGAAACTATTTGTAATATCCGAGAAATATTGTCATCTAACAATAACAATTCAGAAACGAAAGTTTATTTTGATAATTATATATTAAAGGAAGGAAAAGTATACAGAAAATTAGAAACAGGTCCTAAATGGCTAGTACCAAAATCTAGTAGATGGCAAATATGCCGATTGTGCCATGATGACATCGGGCATTTTGGACTCGATAAGACAATGAATAAAATAAAAGAAAATTATTGGTTTGCTAATATGAAACTTTTTGTACAGAAATATGTGAACGTTTGTCTAAATTGTATGTATTATAAAATACCTTCTGGTAGGAAACCAGGTGAACTTTACCCAATACCGTTCCATACTCTTCATATCGACCATTTAGACCCATTTATTAAAAGTAAAAAAGGTAATATGCAGTTACTTGTAATGGTAGATGGGTTTACAAAATTCTGCATTATTGAGCCTGTACGTAATACAAAATCTAAGTATGTTGTAAAATCTATGAGAAATCTTATTGATATATTTGGAGTACCGAGGAGGATAATATCTGACCGTGGATGTGCGTTTACGGCAAAAAAATGAATCATTTTGTTATAAGAATGGTATTAAACTTATATTGAATGCCGTTGCGACTCCAAGGGCGAACGGCCAATGTGAACGATACAATCGTACGATAATAAGTTCACTTGCAGCATTAAATGCTGGTTTCTAAGATAATAAATAAAAATGTACAGAGGGGTCTAAATTGTACCTTAAATCAGAGTATTGGAGCTTCGCCGTCGGAGGTTCTTTTTGGTAGTAAACCTAGGGGAGTAACTGATGCAATTCTATTGAATGAAATACAAGATAAGTTAAATTGCGCTGACTTACCAACGTTAAGAAAATTAGTAAAAGACAAAATATAAAAATCAAGTAAAACAGAAACGTCGATTCGATGCAAAGAGAGGCAAGGCGAAAAAGTATGTAGTGGGTGATCTAGTAATGATATTAAAGTTAGATCACCCGGCTACTGGTGAGAGTAGAAAACTTCCACCGAAGTACAAAGGGCCTTTCCGTATAAAAAGAGTTCTAATTAATGACAGATACGAGGTAGAAAATTTAACAGGGAGTAGAAGATAGAATCGGACTACTGTAGTGGCTGTTGATAAGTTGAAACCATCGGTTATACTGAGAGATGAGGTGAGTCAAGCACAAATTGTTTGATTATTTGTGTAAAGTGTTCGAAGCATGAAAGATTCATGTAAAACATTTGGTTGTATGATCAGTGTAAAGTGTTCGAGGCATGAAAGATTCATGTAAAACACTTGGCTGTTTGATCAGTGTAAAGTGTTCGAGGCATGAAAGACTCATGTAAAACACTTGATTGTTTGATTTGTGTAAAGTGTTCGAGGCATGAGAGAGTCATGTAAAACACTTGATTGTTTGATTTGTGTAAAGTGTTCGAGACATGAAAGAGTCATGTAAAACACTTGGTTGTTTGATCTGTATAAAGTGTTCGAGGCATGGAAGACTCATGTAAAACACTTGGTTGTTTGATCTGTATGCAGTGATAGAAGCATGAAAGAGTCATGTAAAACACTTGATTGTTTGATTTGTGTAAAATGTTCGAGGCATGAAAGACTCATGTATAACACTTGATTGTTTGATTTGTGTAAAGTGTTCGAGGCATAAAAGAGTCATGTAAAACACTTGGTTGTTTGATCTCTATAAAGTGTTCGAGGCATGAAAGAGTCATGTAAAACAATTGATTGTTTGATTTGTGTAAAGTGTTCGAGATATGAAAGAGTCATGTAAAACACTTGGTTGTTTGATCTGTGTAAAGTGTTCGAGGCATGAAAGAGTCATAAAAACACTTGACTGTTTGATCTGCGTAAAGTGTTCGAGACATGAAAGAACCATGTAAAACACTTAGAATACACTTGGTTGTTTGATCAGTGTAAAGTGTTCGAGACATGAATAACCATGTAAAACACTTGGAATACAATTTGCTGTTTGATTTGAGTAAAGTGTTCGAGGCATGAATAGATCATGTAAAACACTTGGTATGCAATTTGCTCTTTGATCTGTGTAAAGTGTTCGGGACATGAGAAAAAGTCATGTAAAGCACTTATAGCAGAATCTATTCGTTGTGGTATGAATATTGTTTATATGTTACAGAATGCGTACCTGGATGAGGTCATCCAAGAAAATCAGGATGGTCGAGTGTAAGCGGCTCATGAAAATGTCAACCTACGCCTACTCTAGATCGGCAGAGAAACATACTTTGTTTATATAAACATACTTTGTTTATACATCTTTAATTCTGCTGACGAGGAGTAGCTAGCTGATGATGACGTGAGCGAGCAGGACCGCCGTGGAAGGGCACTTAAGAACGATCACTCGTATAGAGAGGACGAATATTTCTTTTGAATTTTTGTTCATTATTCAATATACAAATGTATATCATATTTCACATGTAATCATATTAAATAAAAAGTTATAAAATTAACAATTACAAAAATAATAAGATCCTTTTTCATTCGATTAGCGTATCTGTTTGCTACATTGTTTAATTTTTCAATACGGAAACGATATTTCGTAGCTTCCCACACATTTCTTTCTCTTTATTGAAACCTTCAGTGCTATTTTTAGCAATTAAAACTTAGCGTGAAAAAATGTTTATTATTCAATAAATATTTTAGGAGATTCTCAAACACATTAAGCACATAGGAATTTGATTAATTTGACAAGTTACTTATTGTGTAAATATTTATTCATCTGATTGACGCCCATTTTTTGTACATTGTTTTGATATTAAACTTGTCAAGGAAGATATGTCGGTTCGTAAGTAGTTTCTAAAGTCAACTATAAATGAAAGGGGTTAGTATTTAGATGGGTGAACTTGAGGATACCTTGTACCAGAATTGAACGAAAAAGTGAAAATATACGTAAATGTGTAAAAATGAAAAAAATGTTCAACAATTAATTCGTTCTTAAACTACAAGCCATTGAATATTTGTGTGACGTTACATGTCCTAATTAATTTGATTGGTTGCCTGACTTGATCTCTCGTGAGGACACACATCAAATAGACACAGAATTGACGCAACACGCATCTCAATACAAACAAACCCTCTCCCGTTGTCTTGTCAATCAGTCAGGTACTGTGAATGGCTGACAGTTCTTTGTTTATATTGCCGTAACCTTAGCAACCATTGCTTCTAATCAGTACCGCTAGATGCGCTATGTGCAAATTGCATTTGCGTGTGTCTATTCTGAACTTTTATACCGTTATTGCAGAAAAAAAAAATAATCTGAAAAAATCCGGTGTGGCCAGCACAAGACTTCCCGGCAATTCCATGTTTAATATAGCAATGAGCTATAAGTAAAGTATCACTCCCGGTTGATCGTTTGTAAACAAAATCTAATTTGCTGTTCCAATAAATAGAAAAGTCTGTAATACGAAATTTTGGAATGTTCTATTGTTTTTCCTCGAAAACCTAATATATTGTTTCCAATCATATACGAGTTTTAAATACCAAATTTGAGAAGTTTTGGATCATATTTTAATATATTTTTTCAAAGAAATATTTCAGAGCTTTAATTAAAGTACTACTTCCAGTTAAACAATTTTAGCAAGAATCTAATATGTCATTTTTATTATTATAAAATAAATATCAAATTTGAAAAGATTTGGATATATCATAATATATTTTTCACAAAAATGAATACAGAGCTTCAAGTAAAGTAAAGTATCACTTCCGGTTTGTTGTTCCCATTGATATAAAATTTATAAATACTAAAATTGAACAGTTTTGCATTATTTTTTAATATATGTAGTTTTTCATTAAAACTCTTAGGGGCTTTAAGTAAAGTACCACTTTCGGTTGTCCAATTTTACCCAAAATCTAGTCCTCTTTATATGAATGCATAAAGCTTAAATACGGAAAATATTTTTTCAGATATTTGATGTAAGAGTTATCGTGGAAGAAAAAAATCGCCACACACAGACACACGATACACAGAGACTTCAATGTAAAATAGTAAAAATGTGCTTCGGGAATCCTAATTCGTGCTTATTCACTAAAAATTCACAATCGAATTTTTTTACCGAAAACATTACCTCCCGTAGCCTTAGCTATGGCGAGAGGTAAAAATGGTATAGCTCCCTATTTTATGAAAAAACTAGAGGTTAATCTAAATTTGTTGCAAAAAAACCGCAATTATAATTTTTCTTTTATAATATGCAGTTTAAATTGTTTTATAAATGGTACTAAATCTTGTTTAGTAAATTGTTTAGCGTGAAATATGTTTTAGTATTTCCTTTTTACTTACCACGTCGGAAGCACCAGTGAATTGTTTGTGAACTAGACTCTCAAGGGCCAACCATTTTACAGGCCGATTTTCGTTGTCTCCTAAACAATGGTAATCACCAGGAAAGAGGTCCCGAGATAAAGCGTTGTCGGTTACTTTGACGCGTAATTTTTCATCAACCCTGTAAATAGAAATCAGTTTTTAATATTTATCAAAATGCTATGTACGAAATTATAAAATCTCCAAAAAAATGGGCGGTTCAAAATCATTATTACCATATAAAGATATACAAACATATAATTAAAATGGTATACAACAATAATATAAAATAGTATATATGTTGACGGTCAGGTGTAAATATAGGGATTTAACATGGATTTCCTGCTCTCCTGTTCATTTTACGGCAAAAACTGTGGAATGAAAAGTTGCACAGAATTAAAAGTTGTATATAAAACTGTTTTTACATTTCTTCCTATGTTTTTGGTTTCTTCACAATTAAAAAAAATAAATTCAAAAGTTCCGTTAATTAGTAGCAATAGAGCCATGAGTTATGATGTTGTAGATATTGTTGATATTAATATTCCGTCAATATTTTTTGTATGAATTAAATAATTTATGTTTATTCGAATAAGGAATGTATCTTTAGTGTAAAGAATTATTATGATGGAAATAGTTATCGAAGAAAACGTAATTTATTTTTCATGAGTCCCATTGACGTTTGACGTTTATTAATAATTTCTGAAAACAAGAAAAAAGAAAATTATTGTCATGGCTACTGCTACGATGTAACAGAAATTTTGATTTTTTTTTAAATTGTGATGAAACTAGAAACATTATAAAAAATGCAAAAAAAAAAACAGTTTTGTATACAACTTTTCATTCTGAATATCTTTTGCACTCTACAGATTTTGCCATAAAGTGAATAGGAAAGCGTAAAACTAGAATCCCATGTTAAATCCCTATGTTCTCATCTGAACGTCAACACCTTGTATAATTTGTACCATGTTCCGAAAAATGGTATACCACAAATATAAATTCGCTGTTTTGTTTTCAACGTAGATTTAAGGAATAATTTTAATATTACCGTAGCGGATATTTATAAGATATGAAGTTACGAGCACAATATAACTTAAGGTTTTTTTAAAAAACCAAATAAAAAGCATATAATAAGCATAAAATCAAATAATTGTTAAGACCTCTGGTATGGTTGACATCTTGAGTAATCCTAATTTGTCTTAACCTTATTAATACGGTTCTACGTAAAATTTACTATATGAGAACATCGTTCTGGAAACACGTATTTAGTTTTTATTTTCACTTAATTTTAAGGTTAGGGGTAATTTTTAATTCTATTATCAATGGTTTAGTTGAAATTTTATTGTATGGAATCATCATTTCTGAAAAAAATTACTTATTCGGCTTTTATAGGTATTTTGCATTTATTCGATGAAACATGAAAATGAAGAAGAAAATGATATTAAAAAAATAAAGTTAGTTATATTTTTCATGGTCGCGAATTTGAGGACCCTGGTTCAATGCCGACGGGATTATTTCGAATTTTAATGGCACATAATTGACCTTTGTGGTGTACTCTCCACGCCAGGAATAGTGTCCGTGAGGTGATGCCTGGGAAGTGCCCGCACCGTACAAATATTTCATCATTACCGGTATCCGTGTACAAAGCAGATTGGCGCACACAGCAATGGGTAATATGCTGTGATGATATATTTATTTATATATTTATTTATGTTCAAAAAAACTGAAATCCCTTACAAAAATATTTACAAATAAAGAGGTGGACTAATTTGGTTCTTGTGGAATTATAAATGTACACCCTTAAGGGTGAGAGAGATTTCCCTATGAATCGAACAGTTATTAAAGTTTTTGGTATTGTCGAAAACTTCAATAACTGTTTGATTCTTAGAGAAATCTCTCAAATAAATATAAAAAAATTATAATCTAAAATTTTGTAGCGTTTATATATACAGGGTGTTTCACAACTTCTGGATCAAAATAAAATGGAAGATACTACACGCTGCGCTGATCACGAATCAATAGGAATTTTTTGAAAATTCAAAAAATTAGTTGCGCTTATAATGGTGGGCGCATTTTTAGTGTCACTGGTTTATGTACTGTTTTGTAATATGGCAGTAATGATATAAATTTAAAAATAATAGAAGCAATAACTTACCTAATATTGTATTTAATCAAATTAATTAAATGTCTGTGATGCCCATTGCCGCAATTCGATCGTTTCTTTCGTTTGGTAATAATCGTGAGATTAATTAAGAAATGCCCTACGAGTAAAGTTATAGTGAGTTGGTGGACATAATGTTAATGTATGGGGAAACAAGACAAAATGCGCGTTTAGTTCCGTAGTGCAGAGAGCAGAATTGTGTGTAGCTGTGGGAGGTGATAATTTCGAACAATATTTGTAATTTTTTTGAACGCATTAGTTAAGGGTAGCTATAGGTACAATTTTTGAAAATAAAGTCTTATTTCTTACTTATATTATGTTTCGCTTTGGCTTTAAATAATTCCTTCCTTTTATTCAATTTGTTTCATTACAGTCGGTGTCTCTGTTAAACATTACGCAATATAACTGGTTATATTAAAGTTGTTAATTTAATAGGAATTATTTTTATTTGATACCAGTGGCACTAAAAATGTACCCTCCATTATAAGTGCAACTATTTTTTTAAATTTTCAAAAAAATTCTTTTGATTCGTCATCAGCACAGCGTGTAGTATCTTCCATTTTATTTTGAACCAGAAGTTGTGAAACACCTGTATATATATATATATATATATATATATATATATATATATATATATATATATATATATATATATATAATTTTTAACATGAATAAATAAATTAATACATATATCTTTCCATTATAATATTGGGTGTGACACTTTTTGTTAATACATAACTTGTATAAATATTCAAATCTCTATAACAAAAGGCTATTTTTACTATCGTATTGTTTTTGCAATTTTTTATGAATATATATATATATATATATATATATATATATATATATATATATATATATATATATATATATATTATACATACATATATAAAATTGTTTTGCATTCGTTTCTCAAGTAAAGTTTTCTTAAAACGGCAATAAAATATAAAAACAATGTAAATAATTTATGCAAAGTCTTGAAACGAGAAAATTTACTCCCTTTATGTGCAAAATTTCCATTTCACATTGTGTCGGAAGTAAATAATGTAATGTTTATACATTTTAAATTAAAATTAAAATGTGTATTCACGAACAATACTTATTCAAAGTGGAAAGTCGAGAATGATTTTATCATTCAATGCCATTTGAATAAAATAATACGTCTTATTTCAATGTATCTAACATTATTAATAACTGTATTATAATTTTAAATTGCTATTGAATATGTTTTCATATATTTAAATTTATACAAACTACAAGGTGTTAATATTTCCGCTTACTAAAGAAATATACTCGAAAAAAATTTTCCTTATATCTTTTCATCACTTTATAATTAATGACAAGTGTAATTAACAATATGCTGCATGGAACCCACGATATTTTAAACGTAACATTTTTTTATAAGCATTTTCATATTTTAATTAAATTATCATGTTTTTTTCAATGCATGCCGTACCAATTAGCTTCAAGTTGATTTTGGTAATGACGACATATTTTACTTATATGAGAAAACATTTTCTTTTTTTTACCATCAAGAGTAGAAACTGATATCTCTGATGTCAAAATCATGACAAATATAATATTTTGCATCTAGGGAGCAAATATTTTTAATATAAACCCTAGAAAGTTTATATCATTTTGACAGTTCATTTGTCTAATGTAAGTTACTGAATGCACCGCAGATACAACTTTCTAGATTTTGTTGGTAATAAGAACAGTTGCAAACGCTGCATCATCAATATCTTGGGGTATTTTCAAAGGTTCCGCGTTGTATTCTTGATATTCCCTTTTAGAAAAAAATTTCGAAATGAAATTGTTGTCAAGGTTTGATCTCAAACACTTAATACTAATTTCTTAGTCATTGCATGTCAAAGACGACAGTCGATTTTGTCACAAGCTTTTGATTCTTAAAAATTTGGATTTTTGTGATGTTTCTAGTCCCGGTGGTGAAATATACAGGTGCCCCAAAACTTACCGGCAATATTTCAGGGATGAATTCCAGAGCTTCTTTGGAGTGGAAAAGTTTGTATATATATATATATATATATATATATATATATATATATATATATATATATATATATATATATATATATATATATGTCCTAAATGTAACGTTTAACGAGTTATTATTTAAAATTTGAATTTAACGGATTTCTGAAATACTGATCTAGTTGCCATGATCATGTCTTTTGGTAATATTTGAACATCGTTCACCGGACCTGACTTCATTAGATTTTTGTCTTTGGGGCTTTGATGTCACATGAAACAGATTGTTTATGCAACTGAAATGCACACGGTAGAATAATTACGCCAAAGAATAGAGCAGGCTGCCGATATTATTAGAAATAACCAAGAAACCATATTTTGTTGTAGATTGTTATTTTTTAAATTGCTGTTATTTATAAAACGCTGATCCCTTAATTCCATAACCAAAAGGAATAGAACCTATGTCCATATGACATTTTTTACTCAAAATTATTTCAGGAATACGCTATTATTTTTATTACACTAGTCTCGATACAACCTATATACTATTCAGTCAAATATTATCTATCCCGTCAAACTTTGTTCGGTGCTTTACGAGTATACATAGATTTATAAAATAAAATGCTGTATTAGGTAACAAATTTTTAAATTTAATTTTGTGCCCGATTAAACTTGATTTAAAGATGTAGTGAAAATGAATTTGGCATGCGATTATATCAAAAAAATGATCTCAGGAATACGCTATATTTTTATTACACTAGTCTTGATACAACCTGTATACTATTCCGTCAAATATTATTTGTCCCGTAAAACTTTATTCGATACTTTATACATAGATGTATAAAATAAAATGCTGTATTTTTGGGTACCAAATTTTTTAATTTAATTTTGTGCTCGATTAAACTTAATTTAAAAATGTGGTAAAAATGTATTTGGCATGCGATTATATGAAAAAATGAATCTCGAGTAAATTGTCAAAACAAGGATCATGTTAAAAATAGATATTATATAATCGACGCTTATTCCTTAAAATAATACATACTAAATATGTTTTTTGATGTCTTTAAATTAAGTTTACTCGGTCGCAACAGAACTCGTAAATTTATAAATTTTGCTTGGGTAAAATATTGTTGTACGCCTCTGTAAATTACTCAACTTAAATGATTATAGCTAATTGTAACAAGCAGTAGAATTTATTTACATTTCAGAAGCCTAAATAAATATCAAAATCTAAATATAATCACGGAAAAAATGTTAAAGGAATATAAATGAGAATACTTTCTTCTATGATATTTTAAAACTAAACTTGGATGTAACTAATCTAAAATTGTTTTTGTTAAGCAAACAAATAAAAAGTACTTCATACTTTAATATCATTATTTGCTTAGATGTTCAATTGCAAGATAAAAAAGAATCAATCACTTATCTGTACTTTCCGATTCCAAAGTCACACCCTTTTTGTACTTTAAAAATCATTCGCCATTTTGACGTAATCGTTTCTACAAATACTCCCATGATGAAATTATTTGATACTGTTGCTAAAGAAAAATTAAATAGTAATTTTGTAATTGTTTGAAATGTATCAGAAGAAATGTGAAATGTTTTTCGTGGTTTACTGTAAAATTCACCAGTTGTTCGAAATTTAAAGAAAGAAAATGACCAACTCTAAAAGTAAGAGTTGCTGAACGTAGTTTCAAAATTATATAATCCTTAGGAGAAACTATTTCAGTGATTCGTGTGAGCATTGTGAGTTAACTTCGAGTTGTGGATTGTTACAGAGGTTGTCAAAATGTTACACGAATAACATATTTTATAATAATTTATTAATTTTTTGTTTCCCGGAAATTAGTTATACGACTTCCTAGGTGTAGTAAGTATATTTTAGCGCATTTCATCCGAATTTTGTTAGATAAATTGCTTTGTTGTTTTTTCAAAAACCTTACAAAAAACTTTCCATTTCAAATTAGTTCACTGCATGACTGTGGCAATTTTTTTCCTTACACATAATAAACATAAAACAAGGCGTTCAGTTTGAAATTTTATTTTATGGAATATCATTTAATAAAATTTAAAAAAAAAAACATCTCCACTTGTTTGGTTTCTGTAGGAATTTTGCATTTATCTAATGAAAATTATGAAAGTGACGAAGGAAAGAATGTTTAACAAATAAAGTTAGATAATATAATTATTATTTAAGGTTTGCGAATAGAATCGAATTGATTTAGTTCTTGTAGAATTACGAACGTACTCCCTTATATTTTTCGTGCTTTGCCTTGGTTTTTGATAAACCTTGTTGCTCTCATTATGAAGCGACTAGAATCGAACTATATGTCTCTGTAAATAAAAAAATCTTCAATAAATAACCCTCTTCGATTCTTATGGGAATCCCTTGATTTATATGTACATATATGTGTCGTAGCCATATTGTAAAATCCGACTTTTAAAAAAACGCCTGGTTAGTTAATAAAACGCGGCCTGATTGCCAAACCTCCGTTAACTAATTGATGAGTAACAATCTGGCTAGATTTTTTATAAAACGATGAAGAGCTTATTGTTACATTATAATATAAATATTTGGATATCTTCACTTGCAATTTCTTTAAATAATTTCAGCAGAATCTAATCTAACGCATAAAACACACGCTTGGAAAACTCAAGCCGAGTTTGGTGCGTTAGGTTAGGTTATGTTGTTTATATTTGGAGAAATATACAAGTTAAGTAAGCTGTTCGTCGGTTTATAAAACTTTTAGGCAGATTTTACAATATCGCTAGGTTATCGAAGGTGTGCCTGAGTGTCAGGTCGCGAATCTGGGGAACCGGGTTCGATCCCGACCGACGCCAAATATTTCGAATTTTAAATGGCACAAAATTGACCTCTGTGGTGCATTCTCCACGCCAGCAATGAGTGCCCGTGAGGTGACGCTTGGTAAGCGCCCGCACGGTACAAATATTTCATCATTACCAATATCTGTGTACAAAGCAGATTGGCACACCCAGCAATGGGTAATAAGCCATGATAATATATTTATTTAATTTAACGAAGGTTTGACATTCTGACCATGTTTTATTATATGCCTACGCGTTTTATAAAAAGATGGAATTTACAATCTGGTTACGACATATGGAATATGCATAAAACACCAGGTTCTATATATATTTTTTATCTTAAAAATAATTTTTTGTAGGTAATGTTTCTATAAGATTAAAAGTTTTTTTTTAGTTAACTGACTGTCCAAAATTTTAGTGGTTTTCTTTTCAAAATGTTGGCACAATCATAAATTGATTTTTTTGTCCTTTTGCCTTTATTTTGTTTTTCTTTTGGAACCTCTGGCATCTGCTGAGCCCGTTGAGTGTTCAAGTCACCGTAGTGGACGATCAGCGAATTATAACCTTGAACTGCACCAGATATGAAATGTTCACGATTTTGAAATGGTTTTCATTAAAAAATGAAAGAATATATCGTTTACAATAAATATTCCTACTTTTTGCTGACATAACAAAACATATTCATTTATTTGCATGGATTATTATCAATTTAAGGTTAAGAAATAAAATCGAATTACGCGCTCAACAACTTTATTCCAATAAATATTTTATTGTAAAATTATTAGTTTTTCAATGAACATAAAATAATGTATGAATAAATAAACATTGTTTTAACATTATTTTCCTACATTTATTCTACTTTTATTACTGGTATATATAATAACAAATAAACTTTCTTGTGTATTTTTCCTTTCTATATCTTCCAAGGTCAAAAGTAAAATGTTATACCCAATAAAAAAAAATTACGTCTATGAGTTTGAAAAGTATTTATCATATTTCACAAAGATAAAAAACGGAAATAAAACATTAATTTTGATAGCGATTTTACAATATTTTTTTCATTTCAACTTTTATTTGAAGCATTTGTACCTAAAATAATTAGGGACGCAGGAAATTACGAAAATATGATTTTACATGTTAAAGTTCTATGTGTCGGTTTCGCGGTCAATACCCTGTATACTCAAATTCTAGCAGTATGGAAAATGGTTGTCACCGGAAATAGACAGTAAGGAAAATGGTCAACAATGGATTAGGCAGTAAGGAAAAGGCCTGTCATTGGAAATATACAGTAAGGAAAATGGTCGACTTCGGAAATAAGCAATAAGAAAAATGATCGACACCAGCAATAAATATAGTAACAAGAAAGGCTGACAATGAAAGTAGGTTATAAGAAAATAAACAGTTTTGGAAATATGTAGATAGTAAGAGAAATGATCGACACCGGAAATAGGCAGTCAGGAAAATTATCGACACCGGAAATAAGGCAGTAAAAGGAAAAGGCCGACACTGGAAGTACACAGTAGATAAAAAAAATATTAATTTTAAATTTCAAGTGAAAACTTTGTTATTTTCAAATCACAAAAATATATACTTACGCCACGGTATAGAATCGTTATTGTCGTAACTACGAATAAAAACAAATTGGCACAAACCAATAATTGTGATAATGATATACATTTAAAAAAATATTATTACTAATAATTTAAATATATCTATAAGGACTTACAAAAAAAGTGTAATCTTTTTTGTGTAAACCAAATAAATAAATTCGTAATTATCTTTATTTATTTATATATTTATTATAAAAACTGAAACGCTGCCAAAATGTTGTCACGTCAGGTATCCATACATACATATGTCTAGAGAAGGGGGGAATTTATGCAATTGTTCTATGTTTTTAACGGTGTAATTTTGGAAGACAATTTTTTCATTAAAGAAAATATTTTTTATTATTTATATAGTCAATAATCTCATGGACAATAATTTATATGGAAGTAAATAATGCATCACCCAAGAATAATTTTATTACCAATCCATTTTTATTTTGCTATTCATTATATAAAAGTAAAAGCAAGGTCTACCCTTTCTACATTTCTTTAGCTCAAATACTAAATCCATACAGTATACACTACGTACTGAATCATGAATAAAAACTATTAAGATTTTTGTGAAAGTATTAATATCATGAAAGCAATGAAATGACGTATCTTTGGCCTTCATATTAAAAACAGTTTACTATAAGTAATTACATGTGCTGGGAAGACAATATTGATAGGAATCTCGTAGCATAAGATTGTGATATCGATATGCTTTAGTATCAAATAAGATGAAATTTAGTGGGTGTGATTGCATTACGCACGCTTTTGTCATTGACTAACGAAGCGAAAATGACTTAGGATGAAATATTTGTTTGCATGAGAATGTTCCGTCCTCGTATACAGGATGGTACTTACACATTTTTAACTCGAAATCAGTTACAATATGTAAATATACAAAAGGGGCAATTTTAAGTATTGGGTTGTCAGAAAATTTCTTGAACACTAATACACGATTATAATTTACATTCTAGAAGGCCAACTTGTCGTAAAGAGATTTAGCAATATTTGTAATCAATAAGGCTTGAAAGTAGCTCTTTGCAATCCGACGCTTGAGATTGCCGACCGGAAGAAGCGAGAGCTTCAACTAATTGAAGTCTGCAAAGATACTTTCAACCAGAGATATACACAATATTTTTTCTACGATCAGAAAGATTAATTGATTTTTAAATAAATAAATAAATAAATGAATAAATATATCATCACGGCATATTACCCATTGCTGGGTGTGCCAATCTGCTTTGTACGCAGATTTCGGTAATGATGATGACATATTTGTACCGTGCGGGCGTTTACCAGGCGTCACCTCACGGGCACTCATTGCTGGCGTGGAGAGTGCACCACAGGGGTCAATTCTGTGCCATTTAAAATTGGAAATATTTGGCGTCAGTCGGGATCGAACCCGGTTCCCCCGATTCGCGACCTGACACTTATATCATCACATCTATGAAAACAAAATTTTGAATGTAGGTAACTAGGGAAACAATACACTGGTCTGAAAAATATTTACTTTGTAAACTATTACTACTAACATCGGTTTTATACTACTCGTATAAAACATTTTATGTTACGTCGTTCTTATGACAGGAACGTATTATATCAATAAATAAAGACTCATTTTTTGTATTTACACTTTTGTTCTTAAATTAATAAAGCAGAAATTACAGACATATGATAATTTTACCATTGTATTTCCGATGGTCCATAGAACAGTATACAGAATGGAATCGAAAGTTGGAAACATGGTTTTTCTCGGAAGTTATTACAGACAAAAAAAATTATTGAGATAAAGTTTATAGTACTTCTAATAATCTAACTAAATCTGTATATATCTGGTTGGAACATCTGTATATTCTGACACCGATTAATAGAAATTAATTTTTACTTTAAAAAAGTATAATGGTTTTTGCCTTTATACTTGATAGTTTTTGAGTTATTAAAGAAAATATTAAAAAATAATGGTTTTGCGAAATAATACACGTGTCAAATTTAGTAATTAGACATTAGTAATTTTGTATTCAAGGCACACTTTATTTTGAGAAAAAAAAAATTTTCTTCAATAACTCAAAAAGTATCAAGTATAAAGATAAAAACCATTATGCTTTTTTATAGAAAAAATATTTTCTATTAATGGGATAAGAATATACAGGCTGTTCCATATAAAAAAGTACATTAATAATAATATCTACGAAAATCATATTTAGTTTCAATTGGATTTATACAGATATAGTTAGCTTATTATACCGTGTGTCTATCTTAAAGGTGTACATAGGAAATTAACATGGAAAATAAGTTTTTTGGAATTTCCTGGTCGCCTAATTATTTTAAGCAAAAACGCGTCGAATAAAAGTTTTGGGGCACAAAATTCTGCATCTATATCAATAAACAGAATTACCTTTACCTGCTTTGTAACGACAGAAATTAAATATGAAAATGTAGAAACTTATGTTGAAAATATCGACAGCCTTGGAATTAGACAAAAAATAAATAAATGCGTGACGTGTGATCTCTCACAACCGTCACAACGTTAGTTAACTTATTTGACGTTTCTGACAATTTGATGTTGTCTTTAGTTTTATTGTCTGAAATAATTAGAAAATGAATATTTATATAGCGTTTTTTCAAAATTGCTAAATTCGTGACAAAATTTGGAAAGACTTTTAATGTGTCTTCAAAAAATACACGTTAGCCACGTAATCAGAATATAGGACGAGCAGGAAAACGTACGTTACTGGAAGAAAGATTGTTAGGAATAAGTGTAGACCCCTTCTGTAGTTCTAGATTTATTGGAAATGAGTTGGGAATACATCACAGCATCATACATAATTTTATTACGCAATATAGAATTTTTAATAAATTCATATTATTTAAACAAAATTGTATTTATTAATCCAGTATAATATTTCTATTATTATCATAATTAACGATGTTTTTTAAAAACAAATTGTCAGAAACTTCAAACAGATTATTTACTTACGTTGTGACAGATAAAACGTCACGCATTTATTTATTTTTTGTTCAATTTCATGGCTGTCGATATTTTCAACGTAATTTTCGACCTTTTCATATTTAATTTCTGTGGTTAGAAAGTTTCTAAAGGTAATTATGTTTATTGATTTCGATGCAGAATTTTATGCCCTAAAACTTTTATTTGAAGCGTTTTGACTTAAAATAATTAGGCGAGCAGGAAACTCCAAAAAACTGATTTCCCATGTTAATCTCCTATATGTACATCTTTAAGACAGACACACGGTATATTATTATTATTATATAGTACTAAAAGCTTTATCTGAACAATTTTGTATCTATAATAACTTCCAAGAAAAACCATGTTTCCAATTTTGGATACCATCCTGTAAAACGGACCAATTATGTCATATTTCAAAAGTTTGTAAAATAAAAAAATAAAAATCAATGTGTTCTCGGGAAAAAAATGGTACATCTATCACAATTGGCATAAAAGATCATTGGCGTCGCGTCGGATAATTTACTTGTTTATTAACACAGATTTTTGGAAAAATATACTTGCGTATACGTAATAAACCGAATATAGATTTACTATATATGGGGTTAGTTCTACCCTACCATCGATTAAGCGTTGTAGCGTACTTAAATAACACCTTTATAATATATGTTTTTTATATTTATTTTGTATATGTTAGCTTTTTTCCTAGATTCACTGGGTATTTGACGTGACAGTATTTAATACTTACAGATTCTGCCGAAAGTTCCTTCGGGCATGATGAACCATAGTTATAAGAATACATACAGGGTGTCTATTTTATATGTTCCCGCCTCAAATTTGGCAAAACAGAATACAATTCATAAGCAACTTGGTGAATATTAGTACTTTAAATCGAATGATCACAGTAGGTATAAGAGCAAAACAAAATTTTAAAAACCAACTCACTTATTTTGTATATTTTTCGAAGGTATTTTTTTTTTTTGTTGTGATAACTAAAAATATTACCAAGCTAATTTAGTAAGGGAACAATATTTTCTTTCACCAAAGTTTATATTTGTCATGAAATCATATCCTCTAATTAATCGATCTATCATTAGGGAGTCTTTTTATTCTCAGATTACTTAAAATGTCTCCAGGTGTATAAATGCCCAAATCAATGTCAATTTGTATACAAAAAATCTTGATCACCATAATTTATCCCTTGAGTAAAAACCTCGTTCTCGAAATAATAGATCTATCCCTAAATAATAACTTCGTTCTCAGAATAGTAGATCTCTCACCAAATAAAAGATGAATACACATTCCGTGAACGTTTGCCACTGTCACGTGTCTTGACAGTCGCTTTAGAGATAGTAAGTGAAAGGTCTTCACAAGAGAATCAGCTGAAAACAAAGGGTCCAACAGAACTAATTTTTGTCCTGCATTAAATTTCAGCCCCTCCTTCATCCACTGTTAATGCCTGGAAACTTAGAGATGTTATATTAAGCATCGATGGGAGCTAACACGGAGCGTGGCGGAGTGATTGGCTTCCGGCGGATCGCCAGTGTAGCGTTTTATCAAATTATTTCCACAAAAATATCCAATTTATCAAATCTAAGCTTATATCTATTTTCGGGTGATATATTTACCATTTTTAAATAATTGTTTTCAAATAATTTGGTCATACAGTTTTGAGGGCGAATCTATTATTTTAAACACTTACCTCATTATTTGATAATTGACAATATTTCCTAATAATTTTACATTAATTTTGAAGGAATCGTTTTGGTATTGTTTCGTGAATTCATTTTGGTGACAGATTCAATATTTTGAGCACAAACCATATTAATAGGGTATTCTCTCATGATTACAAATATTAAAAAAATATATTAAAAATATTAAAGTTGATTGATAAACCAAAGGGAAAAAGCAACAAAACCTGTTATAAATTGGTTGTTGCAAAAGATATAAAGCATTTAAATTTTGCTGATGTTCTAGTTGTACTACCAATAGGAGACCAGTTCAAATCCCTACTCCATGTTCGAACGTGATAACAGGCCGCATCTTAAATACGCACATGCTCGGGTCTACTTCAGATCGTTCGGGAGTGTTCGTGTACAACTGTTTTAGCATGTGTTGCTAAGCGATATGGCATCTGGTAACAAAATAATGTACATGTCAACAATGGCAACAATGTGTGTAATATTAAAAATTTGTTAAATACTACGTACAAATACATATTTGTGTATCTTATTGACATACGGGTGGTGTTCGAAATCCGTTACATATGCATTTAACATGGGAAATTAGAATAATTTGAATATTTACTTTCCATTAAAAAATAAAAATTTTGTACACAGTTCGTGGATACCTATTGCATCATATTCATAATTAATTGTTCAAAATTAATAAAGAATAATTTAAAAAATTAAAATGTTATAGCAAATTTATTGTAATAATTGTTATCCTTCCTAAAATATTTTTCACATTACGTTTTGTGGCATGATGGTAATGTTCTTGCTTGTTATGGTAAGGGTCGGGTAAGGGTACTGGGTTTGAATCCGCCGAACCTCTTTATTTTTATTTTTTGTTGCATTTTAAGTACATATGAATTTTAATATAACGAATTTTATCTGATTATGTTAAATAAAAATGAAGAAATAATAAAAAAAGATAAAAACTTTACCACTATGCTATAAAACCTTTCTTATCAAATTTTCTTATACAAGGTATAATGATGGCAATAAAAATATGTTGTCAAACGCCACCTATATAGTTCAAGAACGTCAAAATATTTTTGCAGTACAGTTGTTGTTTTTTCTTATAATTTTCTTAAGTTTTTTAATAATAATATGTAAGATTACAATTAAATATATTTTATTTTTCGCCTTTTTCAATACTTACTGAACATCTTAAAAATCCGTGAACCACTGATTGCACACCGCTGGTACTGTACCACTAGTACGTCACTATCACATGACACAACTAAATCAAATTTTAAAAATTCATATTTCGCTTATTAAAAGAAATTTGTAACTCGGGTTTTCACAAGTACTCTTAGATACCTGTTCTTTAAGAAATAAAATTAAATTAAAAAAATGTGCGAGAATACCCTATTATGAGATTCAACACCGATTTCTGTTAGCAGCTAAAATCATACCCATTTAGTAATACCAATAAAGTTTTTTGTTATCTTGGGTGGACAACTCTTGCCTTCAAGACTCTCTTGTTAGACAGGGAGAGCACGGTCAAGGTCCAAACATTGTAGGGCGTAGCACGATTAGAACTAGCTCATCGGTGTATGTGTTACGGTATAAGTAGGTATATAAAGCGTTGACGTGCACATTGCCGACAAATGTAGAGATTTGCTTACAATTGTTTGCAATTCGAATAAATATAACAATAACCTCACCTTACAAAACTTGCCCAGAGTTTTCCAAGAGTGAGTATCGTGCGTTAGGTAAGGTTATTGTTGTTGTGTTTAGTTAAATTGCAAGCGAAATTAGTTGTGGGCAAACCTCTACATTTGCCGGCTATGTGCACATCGTCCCACTATGTACCTATATCGTAACAAATACATTTATGCATCGCAGTGACTGGAATGCGCTTGTACAGAGCAGACCACGTTCCATGATTCCTAACATTTTCATCCTACCCAAAAATAGGTGCATTTCATGTCATCTTTTGTTAGGGTTTCAGGCGCAGGCAATTCTATTTGGTGAATATGAGATCGTTAGGATTTTGTAAGACACTAGTCGTGGCGTAGACTAGGGTGGCTCTGCCCTCAACTCCTTTGAATCGCAAGTGGTTTAAACAGTTTTCCCTGCCGATGTGGAGAGATCCTGTAGTGGTGACAGGACAGGGCTTAACCATTCCCCAAAAGAGATGGGACCAACGTCTTCACACAATAATAAAGAAATTCTTTTCTATGATCTTAAATTGTTTGTTCTTCTAATTATTGTCAAATGTGTTTAAATTTTTTGTCTATACAATATAATATGGCAGTTTTATTTTATTATTTATTCGTCTTTTTTCTTCATCACGTAAAAATGTAATGACATTTATTTAAATATTTTTCTTCCAATTATCGCAAATTTCCGAAGTGATATTGCCTACATAAAAATCTTGTTTGCTAATAATTTCATCGCATATGAAATGAATTTTAGATCTTCATAAAATTTTATTACATGTAAAAATATAACTTTTTGCTTGCTATCATAAAGTATATATAAATACAGCAATGTTTCGATGTTCGGCTATTCGCGATGCCCATAAAATTTAATATCTAACGTAAAAGTTTCTTACTGTTAATAATTTTTAAAGGCATCAATAAACATAAATAAATGGAAATGAAATGATGAATTCAAAGAAGCATATCTTTTAAGAAATTTATGAAATCCGTTGTACTTAGCAAATTAAAAACAGGATATCGGCAATTATTATTTAATCTATGACAAGTTTGATTGATTGATTGAAATTAGTTTGCAATTTTTAATATATAATTAGTTTAAAAATGCATGCACACACGCACACACACTCAGCTACATTGTTCTAGTTTTTTCATATTGTACGCGTTGAAAATTTAAATACAATACTTAGGAAATTAATTGAATCAGTGAATGGAAGAACAGCATGACTCTAAAAACTTAGTTTTGAGAAAAACAAAAAAAAAAACTTTTAACTCTTTAATACACAGACAAATTTTACTGCATACCATTAGAGATACAAGTGATGTAATCAAAGAGTACAAGAAATTCTTCCAGGAAAAACTACAGTAAAAGAAAGAAGTGATTCATAACGGGCGTGTCAAAAATAAACAATTTTGAGTAAAAAAAATGTTATATAAAGGTATGCCCGGAACAATCTTTAATCTGAGGAACAGGGTTCGATCCCAACCGATGCCAAATATTTCGAATTTTAAATGGCACTTAATAGGCCCCTGTGGTGCACTCTCCACGCCAGCAATGAGTGCCCGTGAGGTGACGCCTGGTAAGCGCCATCACGGTGCAAATACTTCATCATTACCGATATCTGTGAACAAAGCAGATTGGCACACCGTGATGATATATTTATTTATTTATGTCCAGAAACGTTTCATTACAATTACAGCCTTTTGAAGGTGCACCTCACCAGACACATTTTTATTAACTCTGGTACTAGTTGCACTAAAATTTGGAAACCTGGCATGAGGGTACTACTTATTCAGATGCATGTTTATACTTTCTTTTGTTTTTCAGCCAGATGTGTCTTGAAGCCTTGAACGTTTTTCATAGATATTTTTTGCCTATTCCTATTAACATTTTTTCAATTTTACTTATAAAATATTACACAATGCAAAAATACACAAAAATGTAGTCTCGCTAAAACTTGATAAACGCAATAGTGTTTGAGATATTTTTATTTTAACCGGAACTTATATTGTTCTTCCACTCGTCGTCAGAACAAGGTGACTTTTTCACCATAATGAAAATCAGTATTTAAGCTGATCTTTCATTCCCTGATGAATCGTGACATTTTAAAACTTTTGGCTACCTCAGTGCAAAATAGCAATTTTTGGACTGTTCTTCCTCATACATACATACATACATATATATATATATATATATATATATATATATATATATATATATATATATATATATATATATATATATATATATATATATATATATATACTTACTGTCGTTCAGTGTAGACGTGTTTTTTTTTCTTCGCTCCTGCATTTACAATGGCACCTACAAAAAGAAGTGATTCTGATCTTTTGGAAGATATCAATACTAAAATAAAAAGTGTCGTTGATAGTGTGCTTTGTGAATTTAAAAATAAGTTCGAATTAATTATCAATGATTTAAAATCAGAGATAAAAATCTTAAAGAAGAGTTATCTTCTTATAAATCGATTGTCGATCAAGAAAATAATTTGATCAACAATAAAACTACTCCAGATATTATGAGTTACGCTGACAAATGAACTCAAAGTGAATCCTGAACTAACGACGCAAATCGTAATTTTGCACGTAAACCATTTGTGCCTAAAAACCTTAAAAATTCACTGACATCGTTGAAGAGTGCCGGCAATGTAATTGAACACGATTCAACAAATAAATCAACTGGTAGTTTGAAGCAGTCAGGTGACTTGCAAGGCCGACAGCGCACTTTTGGAACTGCACAGGGTTTGACTGAGTTCAAATTAACTGGCGCGCCAAGGTTCTCTTACGTCCACATCAGCCGTATTGCAAATAAACAGGTAACATCCTCCGACATTACCGATTACCTACAATCAAATGGGAAGAACTTTCAATACCAATGCGAGAAAATCGAGCACGACGGGGACTACGCCTCTTTTAAATTACGGGTTCCGCATGATGAATTCTCATCTTTCCTCAACCTGGATTTTTTAAACACATGTACTCTTCTTGTATTTATATGTTATATTTCCGAAACTTCTAACATTGTTGCATTAGAAAAACTTACTTCGTACCTCGAAAACTTTTGCGTTAGTGGTCAAAATGTCATATTAGGTGACTTTAACGTACCAAATTATATTTTATCTCGGTCTAATGACATGTTAAGAGAGCATTTGATTAATAATAATCATCCCCCATTATCCATTGACTTAGCTTTTGAATGCAGCAAGAATAACAAATTCAATGTAAATGAGAAAATCAAATCATATAACTTTAAAAAAGCTAACTTTTCATTGCTCTATGCAGAATTATTGCACCGTGATTGGTCTCCAGTCATTGAATGCGTCAAAGTTAATGACGCCTGTAATAAATTTTACGAACTACTGTATGCTATTTTCGATAAATATGTACCAGTATACAAACATCAGAAAAAATGTTACCCTCCGTGGTTTACGCGCGAAATAATTGATAACATTAAACTTAAATCAAAATATTATGTGAAGTATAAAAAAACGGATTCTACATATTTCTATAACAAATATAAAGACATTAAATATCTTCTTAAAAATTTAATAAAAACCTTGTATAGTAACTATATTTCTGATGTTGAAAATTCTATTACATCTAATCCTAAATTTTTCTGGTCTTTTGTACAGAATAAAAGAGGTGCTTCTCGTATTCCTAATAGCATGAAATTACATGATATAACCGAAGATAATCCACAGGAAATTTTAGAACTTTTCCGCGAGTACTTTAGCAGTGTATACGAGGATTCAAATTCGCCTGTGTCCAATACATGTCAACGTGCAATGTCTAGCAATTCAAATATGTCACATAACGTAAATATCAATATTACAGAGAATGATTTACTACAAGCCCGCCATAAGATTAAGAACACATTAACTGCAGGATATAAATTCCTAGTTTTCTAGTTAAGGACTGCGCTGTAGCTTTGTTAGTTCCGTTGCTTTATATATTTAATAAATCCATTTCTAGCAGACAATTTCCAGATATTTGGAAGTTGACTAAAGTCTGTCCGGTATTAAAGTCTGGCGATGCATCACTTGTCCAAAATTATAGACCTATCTCTATATTGTGTAAATTCGCGAAATTATTTGAAATTGTTATTTACAACCAAATTTTTGCGCAATTGAAACAATACATAACTCCCCATCAACACGGTTTTATACCTCAACGTTCAACTACATCCAACTTATGTATTTTTATTCAATACATTTCAGAAATTTTGGACGAAAAAGGTCAAGTAGACGATGTCTACACAGACTTTTCTAAAGCGTTTGATAAGCTAAACCAAGTTAACTTATTAGATCATTATATTTTACGTTCATACAATCCAAGTTGGAATACTGCATAATTATATGGTTTCCAACTTACGATATCCATATATAAACAAACTTGATAAGTTACAGCGTAGATTCCTAAAGTATCTGTGGTATACATATTTTCAAGTCTTCCCCGATCATCTCACTAGAACTGAAACAATACTGCAGACATTTAATATTGACTCTATTAGAACCCGACACAAGAATATCTCTTTAACCTACCTAGGAAAAATTGTGCATAAAAAAATTGACAGTCCAGATTTATTAGCCATACTAGATTTTCGCGTACCTAGATATTATTCACGTTGCAATCACATGTTTTATCTTCCCGTTCCAAACTCGAATGTTCTGTACAAATTACCTTTATATGTAACGTGCTATTTTTATAAATCTGTTTCTGACGAGATTGATATATTTTGTATGTAATTTTCTGTAACCTATTATATCATTTACTTATTTTGGGGTGTACCTGTTTGATTGATAAACATTATTATTATCATTATTATTATAATTATTATTATTAATATTATCTTTATTATTATTATTATTATTATTATTATCATTATTATTACCATTATTATTACCATCATTATCATTATCATTATCATTATCATTATCATTATCATTATCATTATCATTATCATTATCATTATCATTATCATTATCATTATCATTATCATTATCATTATCATTATCATTATCATTATCATTATCATTATCATTATCATTATCATTATCATTATCATTATCATTATCATTATCATTATCATTATCATTATCATTATCATTATCATTATCATTATCATTATCATTATCATTATCATTATCATTATCATTATCATTATCATTATCATTATCATTATCATTATCATTATCATTATCATTATCATTATCATTATCATTATCATTATCATTATCATTATCATTATCATTATCATTATCATTATCATTATCATTATCATTATCATTATCATTGTCATTGTCATTATCATTATCATTATCATTATCATTATCATTATCATTATCATTATCATTATCATTATCATTATCATTATCATTATCATTATCATTATCATTATCATTATCATTATCATTATCATTATCATTATCATTATCATTATCATTATCATTATCATTATCATTATCATTATCATTATCATTATCATTATCATTATCATTATCATTATCATTATCATTATCATTATCATTATCATTATCATTATCATTATCATTATCATTATCATTATCATTATCATTATCATTATCATTATCATTATCATTATCATTATCATTATCATTATCATTATCATTATCATTATCATTATCATTATCATTATCATTATCATTATCATTATCATTATCATTATCATTATCATTATCATTATCATTATCATTATCATTATCATTATCATTATCATTATCATTATCATTATCATTATCATTATCATTATCATTATCATTATCATTATCATTATCATTATCATTATCATTATCATTATCATTATCATTATCATTATCATTATCATTATCATTATCATTATCATTATCATTATCATTATCATTATCATTATCATTATCATTATCATTATCATTATCATTATCATTATCATTATCATTATCATTATCATTATCATTATCATTATCATTATCATTATCATTATCATTATCATTATCATTATCATTATCATTATCATTATCATTATCATTATCATTATCATTATCATTATCATTATCATTATCATTATCATTATCATTATCATTATCATTATCATTATCATTATCATTATCATTATCATTATCATTATCATTATCATTATCATTATCATTATCATTATCATTATCATTATCATTATCATTATCATTATCATTATCATTATCATTATCATTATCATTATCATTATCATTATCATTATCATTATCATTATCATTATCATTATCATTATCATTATCATTATCATTATCATTATCATTATCATTATCATTATCATTATCATTATCATTATCATTATCATTATCATTATCATTATCATTATCATTATCATTGTCATTGTCATTGTCATTGTCATTGTCATTGTCATTGTCATTGTCATTGTCATTGTCATTGTCATTGTCATTGTCATTGTCATTGTCATTGTCATTGTCATTGTCATTGTCATTATCATTATCATTATCATTATCATTATCATTATCATTATCATTATCATTATCATTATCATTATCATTATCATTATCATTATCATTATCATTATCATTATCATTATCATTATCATTATCATTATCATTATCATTATCATTATCATTATCATTATCATTATCATTATCATTATCATTATCATTATCATTATCATTATCATTATCATTATCATTATCATTATCATTATCATTATCATTATCATTATCATTATCATTATCATTATCATTATCATTATCATTATCATTATCATTATCATTGTCATTGTCATTGTCATTGTCATTGTCATTGTCATTGTCATTGTCATTGTCATTGTCATTGTCATTGTCATTGTCATTGTCATTGTCATTGTCATTGTCATTGTCATTATCATTATCATTATCATTATCATTATCATTATCATTATCATTATCATTATCATTATCATTATCATTATCATTATCATTATCATTATCATTATCATTATCATTATCATTATCATTATCATTATCATTATCATTATCATTATCATTATCATTATCATTATCACTATCATTATCATTATCATTATCATTATCATTATCATTATCATTATCATTATCATTATCATTATCATTATCATTATCATTATCATTATCATTATCATTATCATTATCATTATCATTATCATTATCATTATCATTATCATTATCATTGACATTATCATTATCATTATCATTATCATTATCATTATCATTATCATTATCATTATCATTATCATTATCATTATCATTATCATTATCATTATCATTATCATTATCATTATCATTATCATTATCATTATCATTATCATTATCATTATCATTATCATTATCATTATCATTATCATTATCATTGATAATGATAATAATGATAATAATAATAATAATAGTACTTAATATTAATATTAATATTATTATTAATATTAATATTATTATCATTATTATCATCATTATCATCATTATCATCATTATCATCATTATCATCATTATAATTATTATCATTATTATCATTATTATCATTACTATCATTGTTATCATTGTTATCATTATTAACATTATTATCATTATTATCATTATTATCATTATTATCATTATTATCATTATTATCATTATTATCATTATTATCATTATTATCATTACTATCATTATTATCATTATTATCATTATTATCATTATTATCATTAATATCATTATTATCATTATTATCATTATTATCATTATTATCATTATTATCATTATTATCATTATTATCATTATTATCATTATTATCATTATTATCATTATTATCATTATTATCATTATTATCATTATTATCATTATTATCATTATTATCATTATTATCATTATTATCATTATTATCATTATTATCATTATTATCATTATTATCATTATTATCATTATTATCATTATTATCATTATTATCATTATTATCATTATTATCATTATTATCATTATTATCATTATTATCATTATTATCATTATTATCATTATTATCATTATTATCATTATTATCATTATTATCATTATTATCATTATTATCATTATTATCATTATTATCATTATTATCATTATTATCATTATTATCATTATTATCATTATTATCATTATTATCATTATTATCATTATTATCATTATTATCATTATTATCATTATTATCATTATTATCATTATTATCATTATTATCATTATTATCATTATTATCATTATTATCATTATTATCATTATTATCATTATTATCATTATTATCATTATTATCATTATTATCATTATTATCATTATTATCATTATTATCATTATTATCATTATTATCATTATTATCATTATTATCATTATTATCATTATTATCATTATTATCATTATTATCATTATTATCAATATTATCATTATTATCATTATTATCATTATTATCAATTTTATCATTATTATCATTATTATCATTATTATCATTATTATCATTATTATCATTATTATCATTATTATCATTATTATCATTATTATCATTATTATCATTATTATCATTATTATCATTATTATCATTATTATCATTATTATCATTATTATCATTATTATCATTATTATCATTATTATTATTATTATTATCATTATTATCATTATTATCATTATTATCATTATTATCATTATTATCATTATTATCATTATTATCATTATTATCATTATTATCATTATTACCATTATTATCATTATCAATATTATCATTATTATCGTTATTATCGTTATTATCATTATTATCATTATTATCATTATCATCATTATTATCATTATTATCATTATTATTATTATTATCATTATTATCATTATTATCATTATTATCATTATTATCATTATTATCATTATTATCATTATTATCATTATTATCATTATTATCATTATTATCATTATTATCATTATTATCATTATTATCATTATTATCATTATTATCATTATTATCATTATTATCATTATTATCATTATTATCATTATTATCATTATTATCATTATTATCATTATTATCATTATTATCATTATTATCATTATTATCATTATTATCATTATTATCATTATTATCATTATTATCATTATTATCATTATTATCATTATTATCATTATTATCATTATTATCATTATTATCATTATTATCATTATTATCATTATTATCATTATTATCATTATTATCATTATTATCATTATTATCATTATTATCATTATTATCATTATTATCATTATTATCATTATTATCATTATTATCATTATTATCATTATTATCATTATTATCATTATTATCATTATTATCATTATTATCATTATTATCATTATTATCATTATTATCATTATTATCATTATTATCATTATTATCATTATTATCATTATTATCATTATTATCATTATTATCATTATTATCATTATTATCATTATTATCATTATTATCATTATTATCATTATTATCATTATTATCATTATTATCATTATTATCATTATTATCATTATTATCATTATTATCATTATTATCATTATTATCATTATTATCATTATTATCATTATTATCATTATTATCATTATTATCATTATTATCATTATTATCATTATTATCATTATTATCATTATTATCATTATTATCATTATTATCATTATTATCATTATTATCATTATTATCATTATTATCATTATTATCATTATTATCATTATTATCATTATTATCATTATTATCATT
>CAUJCB010000031.1:235000-247500 GCA_963082715.1 Harpalus rubripes
AATAATGATAATAATGATAATAATGATAATAATGATAATAATGATAATAATGATAATAATGATAATAATGATAATAATGATAATAATGATAATAATGATAATAATGATAATAATGATAATAATGATAATAATGATAATAATGATAATAATGATAATAATGATAATAATGATAATAATGATAATAATGATAATAATGATAATAATGATAATAATAATAATAATAATGATAATAATGATAATAATGATAATAATAATAATAATAATGATAATAATGATAATAATGATAATAATGATAATAATGATAATAATGATAATAATGATAATAATGATAATAATGATAATAATGATAATAATGATAATAATGATAATAATGATAATAATGATAATAATGATAATAATGATAATAATGATAATAATGATAATAATGATAATAATGATAATAATGATAACAATGATAATAATGATAATAATGATAATAATGATAATAATGATAATAATGATAATAATGATAATAATGATAATAATGATAATAATGATAATAATGATAATAATGATAATAATGATAATAATGATAATAATGATAATAATGATAATAATGATAATAATGATAATAATGATAATAATGATAATAATGATAATAATGATAATAATGATAATAATGATAATAATGATAATAATGATAATAATGATAATAATGATAATAATGATAATAATGATAATAATGATAATAATGATAATAATGATAATAATGATAATAATGATAATAATGATATAATAATAATGATAATAATGATAATAATGATAATAATAATAATAATGATAATAATGATAATAATGATAATAATGATAATAATGATAATAATGATAATAATGATAATAATGATAACAATGATAATAATGATAATAATGATAATAATGATAATAATGATAATAATGATAATAATGATAATAATGATAATAATGATAATAATGATAATAATGATAATAATGATAATAATGATAATAATGATAATAATGATAATAATGATAATAATGATAATAATGATAATAATGATAATAATGATAATAATGATAATAATGATAATAATGATAATAATGATAATAATGATAATAATGATAATAATGATAATAATGATAATAATGATAATAATGATAATAATGATAATAATGAAAATAATGATAATAATGATAATAATGATAACAATGATAACAATGATAATAATGATAATGATGATAATGATGATAATGATGATAATGATGATAATGATGATAATGATGATAATGATGATAATGATGATAATGATGATAATAATGATAATAATGATAATAATGATAATAATGATAATAATGATAATAATGATAATAATGATAATAATGATAATAATGATAATAATGATAATAATGATAATAATGATAATAATGATAATAATGATAATAATGATAATAATGATAATAATGATAATAATGATAATAATGATAATAATGATAATAATGATAATAATGATAATAATGATAATAATGATAATAATGATAATAATGATAATAATGATAATAATGATAATAATGATAATAATGATAATAATGATAATAATGATAATAATGATAATAATGATAATAATGATAATAATGATAATAATGATAATAATGATAATAATGATAATAATGATAATAATGATAATAATGATAATAATGATAATAATGATAATAATGATAATAATGATAATAATGATAATAATGATAATAATGATAATAATGATAATAATGATAATAATGATAATAATGATAATAATGATAATAATGATAATAATGATAATAATGATAATAATGATAATAATGATAATAATGATAATAATGATAATAATGATAATAATGATAATAATGATAATAATGATAATAATGATAATAATGATAATAATGATAATAATGATAATAATGATAATAATGATAATAATGATAATAATGATAATAATGATAATAATGATAATAATGATAATAATGATAATAATGATAATAATGATAATAATGATAATAATGATAATAATGATAATAATGATAATAATGATAATAATGATAATAATGATAATAATGATAATAATGATAATAATGATAATAATGATAATAATGATAATAATGATAATAATGATAATAATGATAATAATGATAATAATGATAATAATGATAATAATGATAATAATGATAATAATGATAATAATGATAATAATGATAATAATGATAATAATGATAATAATGATAATAATGATAATAATGATAATAATGATAATAATGATAATAATGATAATAATGATAATAATGATAATAATGATAATAATGATAATAATGATAATAATGATAATAATGATAATAATGATAATAATGATAATAATGATAATAATGATAATAATGATAACAATGATAACAATGATAACAATGATAATAATGATAACAATGATAATGATGATAATGATGATAATGATGATAATGATGATAATGATGATAATAATGATAATAATGATAATAATAATAATAATAATAATAATTATAATAATAATAATAATAATAATAATAATAGTAATAATAATAATAATAATAATAATAATAATAATAATAATAATAATAATAATAGTACTTAATTGATACTTACACGCAATTTCGTGTAGATAGATCTTTATGGCAAATATGCTGACTATGCAGATACATGATTCCCAAAACGGCTTGTATTGCCATATCCACTAAGTCTTGAGTTAGAATTGTGTATTGTTCTTCACGTTGTCGACAGCTTTGAAGGAACCTACGTACAAAAATTAAAGAAGAAAGATAATAAACGATACAAATTTTCGTACATTAAATTGAAAGAATTTAAAAATATTATTAATAGATGTGATTTATTTAATATTCCAATTTTGAGAAGTGATTTGTTAAAATTTGTTGAAGAAAAAAAAGTTTAGTAAAAGTGTGAAATTTCAATTATATTTGTGTAAAATAATAAAATAAATTAGTCATTACAAAATAAAACAATAGAAACTAAATGAAGAAATAGTTTTTTTTTGTCGTTCAAAAAGAATTAAAATTAAAAAATTACTAAAAGAAAAAAATGTAAATGCAGTGGAATATGTTTTGTAAGGAAACGTAACTAAGAATGAAGAAAATTATAGTTTTTCAGTTACATTGTCCGTGGATCGTGGATGTGGTGAGCCCCATGTTCATTTCCACGTAAGAATCTTTGTTAGGAGTAAGGGATGTATTGATTAATTAATTCATTAATTAATTAAATATTCTTTATGTCCTACATTTATTTTATTGATGTATATAAAAATTTTCCTTTAGATAGAGGATTTGACGCCCGAGGAATGCGAATCTATCAAAAAGTCAACTTTTCAAAATGACCAATTTTAATATACCTAATTGAAATAAAAATAGAAATAATGTAAAATTATTGTATTTGCTTAATAACTGACTTCTTAAAAATACGCTTTTAAAAAATCACAAGATCTACAGTTTTTATATGGAATTAATTGTATTATTGTTTTGTTGTAAAAAATACTTCAGATTTTTATTTTGATATTTATTTAATAACTGTATCTCTACACATTTATAAAAAAATCACACAACTGATCATAATGTATAATGAAAACCAACATACCATTTACCAGAATATAAATTGTTTGTTCATTTAACTCTGTTTGTATGTCTTATAGTTCTCGAGATAGCAATGGTGACCCATTTAAAATGAACAACCTGTATATTAGCTGATATCTGGGCTTGTGATTCTTTTTATAATATGTATATATATATATATATATATATATATATATATATATATATATATATATAAATAAATAAATAAATAAATATATCATCACGGCATATTACCCATTGCTGGGTGTGCCAATCTGCTTTGTTCGCAGATATCGGTAATGATGATGACATATTTGTACCGTGCGGGCGTTTACCAGGCGTCACCTCACGGGCACTCATTGCTGGCCAATACCAAAATAAAAACAAAATATGGAGTATTTTTTACAATTAGAATTTTACGCAGTCAATTATTAGGTAAATACAATAATTTTACATTATTGCTATTTTGGTATGAATTAGGTATATTAGGATTAAAATAAATTAATATAACCACAACTGAAACGAAAATATTTTGTTTTTGTTGACGTACTGTAAAAATTTGTTGGATGAAATATTCGAATTAATATTTAAAAAAATCTTAGCAAAATTTATTTCTTATCTGCAAACATATAATAAATTACGTTCGTAGTCAAATATCCGACAAAAAATCCTTCCGCTCTGTAAAATTTCCAATCCCAGTGTTTAAAGTCTCGGACAACCATAAAGAGTTTTTGTTCCGGTTTCAAGGTGAAAGGGTAGGGTCCAGCGCATTAGCATATACGGTCGGGTTAGTGTGGTGTTGTACGGGTGTATTGTAAACCAATACCTTTTAAGATTTCCTTTATTGACGTAAGGGTAGACCAGCAAAGGTTGCTTCGGGTTGTCCATGTTGGCAGCGATTATAGACAGGATGTTTTTGTGAGACAGACCATACATCATTGTGCCTTCTGTTAAGAAGACAGTCACTTGGAATTTCGATGCCACCTCTGCAACATTCAAGGCTTTTGTTACATTTCGATTTTAGATTTATGGGCAGTAGCGTAGCAACGAAAAATTAACCAAAATATAAATAACAAAATACCAGTTATAGTGATTCGAGCTCCAAATAAAATTCGAGCATCCAAATTTCAGACCCCTAATTATTTACAATTAGTACTTAACTTACTTACGCAATTAACACACGTGTGCCATACAAAATTTTATCCAACCGCTTGTTAAATGGTTTAAAATATTTTTTTTAATTTGACATTTCAAAATGATATTTTATAAAAAAAAAAATGTGCAGAGTAGGTTATGCATAGTTACTATGATGTTAATATATAAATATTTATTTTACGGTGCCAATAGCAGCGTTACTTATAATTTTTTGTTCACTTAGGACCAAAATTTTCATCCCTGGTTAAACTGGCTATTAAAACGAAAGATATAGCATAAGTTGTAAAAATTACACCTGTCAATTTTTCGCTGCAAAATATTTCGTAAATATAACACTGTTGAGAGATGAAAATACCGGGTCTAATTAAAATCACCATAGTTGTGTTATTTTTTTTGTTATTGAATAATAGCATTTTATTCTGTTTATTTGATTATTATTAAAATTTAAGGTAACGCAAAATGATCAGTAACATAACCTAGCCTAATCTAACTGAGACGCAATATTCATGTTTACTGAGCATTTATTTTACAAATTACTGACCATTAATGTAATAAAATACTGATCAAATAAATACAAACTCTCAATTAATATTTTTAATGCTAAAGTAATCTTTTAGTTAGTAACCAATACGTAGTCTTATTAAAATTGTGCCCAAAAATTATTTTGTTGTAGGTACATTTATATTACTCCATAAAAATATCTTGATAAATTATTACCCATTTCTGGGTGTGCCAATCTGTTTATTCGCAGCATGATTACTTGTTTGTTATAATATTAAAGTATGTGTAACATTCACGCCAAAACTTTAAAAAAAATTAAAGCATTCTATTTATATTTTTGTAAATAATAATATTCTAATAATAAGTTTTATTTTGTTACAGATTTTTATTTTTTCCCTCCCGACATGTTTGGTGAACATTTTCTATTTATTTTATAATTACTCTAATATGGTACCTATATCAAAACCTGGTAAGTATATTAGCACATTAGTGAGTAAAAGATGAAACCCTATTTATATACATATTTTTCGTAAATTTTCGCACGCCACTGGAAAGGAGCTCAGTCGGAATCCAGTGAAAGATCCAGTATTGGTGGAATAAAGTTTTATTAAACACATTTGGTTTTGCTTTTTCAAATTCAAAGTAATTTAAAAGAAAGGGTTCGGGTAATAAACATTTGAACTATTTTTTGCCCAGGTTTTTATATGCTCTCAAAACTTTCAGTTTCTAGAACATCTAAATTTATTTTTAGGGTTGTAAAGTCGGGATATATATGAGAAACTTCGGTAGTAAAAGGGAAAATATGTGCATGGTTGTAACTTGAAATAATAAAAAAATGCATTCGTTAAGAATTCCTATAAAAATATGCAACTCTTTCGTATAATTCTTCATGCCAAGAAAGAATTGCACTTTTATACTGGGCGGTAGTATATATAATTTTATTTAAATATGGCTATTATAGAGTGCCATGAATGAAATAAATGAATACATGTTTATTTTACATACCGGTGTCTGCATTTTTTATGGACTCCAGGAAATACAATGGTAAAATTTACATATGGCTGTAATTTCTGCCCGATTAACCTTAGAACTAAATTGTAATGCTAAATGTATCCATGATTGCTGATAAATAATTTAATGAAATCAATAATTATTAAAACTTTATGTCTGCTGTCATTTGTCAAACTCAAACAATAAAAACAGTTTTGTTCTATATTTTATACAGTCTGTAAATAGCTAAAAATTACAACTTTTTTTTGCCTCTCTCTCGCAAACAAAACGCAGGTAAACAATATTTTTATTGAATGCTGTTTTAATTCTGAATATTTTTTTGTATTATACTTTCGTTCTAAAATTTATTGGACAGAAATTACAGCCATATGAAAATTTTACCACTGTATTTCCTATAGTTTAGAAGAAATGAATATATATATATATATATATATATATATATATATATATATATATATATATATATAAATTGAATAAAAAATAACATGTATTCCTTTAATTCATTCGTGGCAGTCTTATTAGTCACTGCATACATTTTTTTAAAAAAATAAAAATAAAATCGATATGTGAGGGTAAGCAAATATTATATCATTAAATTCAGAATTAAATTCTGTTGCAAATAAGAAAAAAAAACTATCCTGTTTTTTTCATAAAAAAATGTCAATAAAAACTTATTTTATATAGATCATAATGTAGAATAATACTGAGTAACTTTTATTTGAATTGTTTTCCAATGTTATTAATTTATGAAATATCATTTGGACCTTGGAAACTAAAGTATCCGATATATTTTCTAAAGATTTCATCTTTATTTTTTATTCTTGGGTGTGCCAATTTCCTTCTGTAGATTTTTATAATGTTGATATATTTTTAAAATATCTTACGCATATATTAACTAATTCACTCTTTTGGTATTCATACAAGATAAATATTCAATAATAAAATTACTAGATTAATGTCTATACTCAAAACAGGTTATAAATATAATTTGCATAAATTAGCAAGTAAATATAAAATGAAATCACAAAGCTACGATTGTTATGAATATATAAAAGGCCATACTTTGTATAAATTTAGTCATATAAATTATGTAGCAATACTTTCTATACCAAAACATTTATAGATACAATTAAAAACAATAAATAAAAAAGCGATTAGCTAATTTAATTTGCATGATCTGCTCTATTTATCTAAAGATTTCAAGAAGGGAAACGCCATTTAGAGTATAAAAACAAATTTATATTAGCTACGGTTCAATTGAATACATTTTTATTAAAATAATAAATACAGTATTGCTCTAAATTCAATCAACGCACCCCCCCCTCTCCCCCCAAATAATTTTAAATGTACAAATTTTGGCTTAAAGCATAAGAGTAGTAGAAATGTATTATATATATATATATATATATATATATATATATATATATATATATATATATATATACAGGCTGTTCATTTTAAATGGGTCACCATTGCTATCTCGAGAACTGTAAGAGCTACAAAGACGGTTAAATGGGCAAACAATTTCTATTTCACAAGAAAAATTTAAAAAAGAAAAAAATATATTTTGGACTATTTAAATGAGAACATTTATATTTTTAATTTGCTCATTCGTTAGAGAATTTAATTCTGAATTAAGTGATATAATATTTTTATTCCCTTCCATAAGAATAATTTGATTAAAATATGGCTATAATAAGAGAGTCATGAATGGAAAAAACCAATACGTGTTAATTTTTTTACATGGAATTAGAATGCCATGAAAGAAACACGTGAATATTTTGTTTGTGTTGACATTTATGATCAATTACAAGAACAAAACATTCACTTCTTTGATCAGGGCACTCTAATTCTATGTAATAAAAATAACATGTATTAATTTTTTCCATTCGTGGCACTCTTATTATAGCCATATTTTAATCAAATTAGTACAAAACTTTGCATGCATTTTTCTCAAAAAAATCGTCATGCAAGAGTATAAAATTTTTATATCACTGAATTCAGAATTAAATTCTTTAACGAATGAGCTAATAAAAAATATTGTACTCATTTAAAATAAAAAAGTTAGGTCCCGTACTTTGAAAACCATTGGTCGAAAAAAACTATTTTTGTTTTCTTTTAATTTGTCTCGTGAAATAGAAATTGTTTGCACATTTAACCATCTTTGTAGCTCTTATAGTTCACGAGATAGCAATGGTGGCCCATTTGAAATGAACAACCTCTATATGTATATGTATATGTATATGTATATGTATATGTATATGTATATGTATATGTATATGTATATGTATATGTATATGTATATGTATATGTATATGTATATGTATATGTATATGTATATGTATATGTATATGTATATGTATATGTATATGTATATGTATATGTATATGTATATGTATATGTATATGTATATGTATATGTATATGTATATGTATATGTATATGTATATGTATATGTATATGTATATGTATATGTATATGTATATGTATATGTATATGTATATGTATATGTATATGTATATGTATATGTATATGTATATGTATATGTATATGTATATGTATATGTATATGTATATGTATATGTATATGTATATGTATATGTATATGTATATGTATATGTATATGTATATGTATATGTATATGTATATGTATATGTATATGTATATGTATATGTATATGTATATGTATATGTATATGTATATGTATATGTATATGTATATGTATATGTATATGTATATGTATATGTATATGTATATGTATATGTATATGTATATGTATATGTATATGTATATGTATATGTATATGTATATGTATATGTATATGTATATGTATATGTATATGTATATGTATATGTATATGTATATGTATATGTATATGTATATGTATATGTATATGTATATGTATATGTATATGTATATGTATATGTATATGTATATGTATATGTATATGTATATGTATATGTATATGTATATGTATATGTATATGTATATGTATATGTATATGTATATGTATATGTATATGTATATGTATATGTATATGTATATGTATATGTATATGTATATGTATATGTATATGTATATGTATATGTATATGTATATGTATATGTATATGTATATGTATATGTATATGTATATGTATATGTATATGTATATGTATATGTATATGTATATGTATATGTATATGTATATGTATATGTATATGTATATGTATATGTATATGTATATGTATATGTATATGTATATGTATATGTATATGTATATGTATATGTATATGTATATGTATATGTATATGTATATGTATATGTATATGTATATGTATATGTATATGTATATGTATATGTATATGTATATGTATATGTATATGTATATGTATATGTATATGTATATGTATATGTATATGTATATGTATATGTATATGTATATGTATATGTATATGTATATGTATATGTATATGTATATGTATATGTATATGTATATGTATATGTATATGTATATGTATATGTATATGTATATGTATATGTATATGTATATGTATATGTATATGTATATGTATATGTATATGTATATGTATATGTATATGTATATGTATATGTATATGTATATGTATATGTATATGTATATGTATATGTATATGTATATGTATATGTATATGTATATGTATATGTATATGTATATGTATATGTATATGTATATGTATATGTATATGTATATGTATATGTATATGTATATGTATATGTATATGTATATGTATATGTATATGTATATGTATATGTATATGTATATGTATATGTATATGTATATGTATATGTATATGTATATGTATATGTATATGTATATGTATATGTATATGTATATGTATATGTATATGTATATGTATATGTATATGTATATGTATATGTATATGTATATGTATATGTATATGTATATGTATATGTATATGTATATGTATATGTATATGTATATGTATATGTATATGTATATGTATATGTATATGTATATGTATATGTATATGTATATGTATATGTATATGTATATGTATATGTATATGTATATGTATATGTATATGTATATGTATATGTATATGTATATGTATATGTATATGTATATGTATATGTATATGTATATGTATATGTATATGTATATGTATATGTATATGTATATGTATATGTATATGTATATGTATATGTATATGTATATGTATATGTATATGTATATGTATATGTATATGTATATGTATATGTATATGTATATGTATATGTATATGTATATGTATATGTATATGTATATGTATATGTATATGTATATGTATATGTATATGTATATGTATATGTATATGTATATGTATATGTATATGTATATGTATATGTATATGTATATGTATATGTATATGTATATGTATATGTATATGTATATGTATATGTATATGTATATGTATATGTATATGTATATGTATATGTATATGTATATGTATATGTATATGTATATGTATATGTATATGTATATGTATATGTATATGTATATGTATATGTATATGTATATGTATATGTATATGTATATGTATATGTATATGTATATGTATATGTATATGTATATGTATATGTATATGTATATGTATATGTATATGTATATGTATATGTATATGTATATGTATATGTATATGTATATGTATATGTATATGTATATGTATATGTATATGTATATGTATATGTATATGTATATGTATATGTATATGTATATGTATATGTATATGTATATGTATATGTATATGTATATGTATATGTATATGTATATGTATATGTATATGTATATGTATATGTATATGTATATGTATATGTATATGTATATGTATATGTATATGTATATGTATATGTATATGTATATGTATATGTATATGTATATGTATATGTATATGTATATGTATATGTATATGTATATGTATATGTATATGTATATGTATATGTATATGTATATGTATATGTATATGTATATGTATATGTATATGTATATGTATATGTATATGTATATGTATATGTATATGTATATGTATATGTATATGTATATGTATATGTATATGTATATGTATATGTATATGTATATGTATATGTATATGTATATGTATATGTATATGTATATGTATATGTATATGTATATGTATATGTATATGTATATGTATATGTATATGTATATGTATATGTATATGTATATGTATATGTATATGTATATGTATATGTATATGTATATGTATATGTATATGTATATGTATATGTATATGTATATGTATATGTATATGTATATGTATATGTATATGTATATGTATATGTATATGTATATGTATATGTATATGTATATGTATATGTATATGTATATGTATATGTATATGTATATGTATATGTATATGTATATGTATATGTATATGTATATGTATATGTATATGTATATGTATATGTATATGTATATGTATATGTATATGTATATGTATATGTATATGTATATGTATATGTATATGTATATGTATATGTATATGTATATGTATATGTATATGTATATGTATATGTATATGTATATGTATATGTATATGTATATGTATATGTATATGTATATGTATATGTATATGTATATGTATATGTATATGTATATGTATATGTATATGTATATGTATATGTATATGTATATGTATATGTATATGTATATGTATATGTATATGTATATGTATATGTATATGTATATGTATATGTATATGTATATGTATATGTATATGTATATGTATATGTATATGTATATGTATATGTATATGTATATGTATATGTATATGTATATGTATATGTATATGTATATGTATATGTATATGTATATGTATATGTATATGTATATGTATATGTATATGTATATGTATATGTATATGTATATGTATATGTATATGTATATGTATATGTATATGTATATGTATATGTATATGTATATGTATATGTATATGTATATGTATATGTATATGTATATGTATATGTATATGTATATGTATATGTATATGTATATGTATATGTATATGTATATGTATATGTATATGTATATGTATATGTATATGTATATGTATATGTATATGTATATGTATATGTATATGTATATGTATATGTATATGTATATGTATATGTATATGTATATGTATATGTATATGTATATGTATATGTATATGTATATGTATATGTATATGTGTATATGTATA
>CAUJCB010000031.1:252500-282500 GCA_963082715.1 Harpalus rubripes
ATAAGTTGTTATCAAATTAGTTAGGTAACAGATTGGTTTCATTGGAAACCAATGTTTATGGACAAATAGGTTGTTCTATTCCATCACAAATATCATTATAAATTTGGTAACAAATTTAACAAAATTATGATCGTGTCAAACGGGCTTAAAGATTTGTATAACTTTAGTGATATCGGAGCAACTATTTTTATGCAAAAAATACTGTTGATGACATATTTGAACATAATAATAATAATAATAATAATAATAATAATAATAATAATAATAATAATAATAATAATAATAATAATAATAATAATAATAATAATAATAATATTAATAATAATAATAATATTAATAATAATAATATTATTAATAATATTAATAATAATAATATTAATAATAATATTAATAATAATATTAATAATAATAATAATAATAATAAAACTTTTTATTGTAACTTGAGAACCATTGGTTTAAAAATATATTTTCTTCTGTATTCGGGTGTCCCCTTTGTTTCTATAATATTATCTCATAGTATTTTATTGTATCTTTAATAATATAGAAATTATTTGAGGTAGCTCGTGTAGTTGTTACACCCTGTATAGTCTCACAAATAAATATACAATATAAGAAATAGTATTATATTTTTTTTTCTTAAAATGGAAATGGAATTATTTTAAGGAAATTTTAATGAATAAATTGTTGTGATTATAACAAATTAATAACTTATAAAATTCTGCAAGTGATGTATACCTAAAGTATACAGGCCCGGCTTTAAGCACATTTTATCAATTCTTCATAGGGCCCCACGCTTAAAATAAAATAATAAACAAATAAATAATAAAACATTATTTTTTCCATTATTCTTGTGTTTTAATCTAATTTAAAATCTAACAGTGATATAAAAGTTTGAGAAAGAAAATTGCCCTGAAGATGTACAAAAATTTGAAAGTTATTTGCAAAAATTAAAAAGTAAGTAAATTTTTTTGCCAATATCTTGTGACCTATGTATATAAAGCCTGAATTTCTTTAAAATTGTTTCTGAGGGGTTTTCGCAGTTTGTACTTATGGCAGGCCCCACGTTTATGAGGGCCTTCAATGTATATTAGGAGACAAAATTTCGAGAATTAGAAAACAATATATGGTATAAGAGTAAAATGAGGATGAGTTTGATGGTTTTATAATACAGTATTCCATTTCATAATTATTCAAACTAACATTTTTTTTATCTGTATCTCATACATCTGTAAAATCAGGTAAAAAAATCTTTCAGAGAGCTTCAGCTTATTATGTAGTGTAACGCATGCTTCAGTACCCTGCTACACGCACTACATCTGAAATCATTCTTGCGTACCTGATACAGACTTCACAACGACTTCTTCCTGCAATTCTCCGCGACTGTGGCTCCCTCTATAGATTTGTCCGAAAGTGCCCTCTTGCAGCAACGCGTGCGACTGAATAGTTTTCTTCGAAACCGCCAGAGCGCGCAATTTGTCGGTCGGGTCGTACATTCTTGGGTCGTGTAGAGTTACCTACAAAAAAGTTTTAAGCATGGATGTAGAAACAGTGGACGGAATACGTAAACTATCTTTTAGAAATTATGGGCGGATTATTTTTGGTTATAATTACATAATTATCTGGTTTTGTGGTAAAAGTAGATGTAACTTTTCCAAATATTTTAGGAGATCGTATTTAAAAATTTGTTGACTCATATAAAATCCGACTGTGCTAACCATCCAATTCACAGTCATTTAAACATTTAGAGAAATAATGTTACAAAATATATAATTGCGAACGTAGAACGCAAGACGCACAGTGACAATGGAGTCTTGTACCATAGTAACAAAAACAAATTATAAAATTTATCATTTATATTAAAACCAGACCTTACAACTGTATGAAAGGGATTATCAAAGTTTAAAAAAGTTATCAGTTGTTAAAATATTGGAGTTTTTAATGCCCTTATCATCTACTCTATTTCAAATTCTTACTACATCCAAGCCTTCTGATGTCGCCTATTTCCGGAATCCATTTTCAAGTAAGTGAATGTATGCAGAAAATAATGAAAGAACGAAAGTAAACTACGAGTAAATAACACTTATTTGAATTTATAATGCCATGCCAGATAGAAATTACTTGCGTTTGAATGAAAGTAAAAGATATGTTAAATGAGAGGATGCGAGTAGCAATGAAAACTATAATATGCTTAGTTTTTTTATTAATTTTATTTATTGACCATGACCACAAAGTTATTTTAATCATATATTTATAAATGTTGAAAAAAATAAACTTGTGACTTTGATTATTAGCAAATTCTACTGTTTGAAATTAAAATGAGCTTAACATCCACGTCATAGAATACTAAAAAACTTAATATGGCCATGTGCCTGACAGTCTGGTCACGAATCTAGGGAGTGGGGGGTTCGATCCCGATCGACGCCAAAAAATTTTCGATTTTAAATTAGCACAAAAGTGACCCCTGTGGAGCATACTCCACGCCAGCAATGAGTGCCCATGTGGTGACGCCCGCATGGTACGAATATGTCATCATCAGCATTTATCGATATTTGCGTATAAAGCAGACTGGCACACCTAGCAATGGGTAATATGCCGTAATGAAATATTTATTTATAATTATTTAATACTGCTTAATGAATACGGACAATTAAGACTTTAGAAATACAGATCACTTTCTATTTAGATGATGTTTCATAAAAAAAAACAATAAAAAATAGTGGAGGACCCTATTATGTAGGATTACACTATTATGAAAAATCAATTCATCAGTCCATCACTGTTTTCAAATTTGACGTCGGTCGGATTCGAACCACAATCGGTCAAATAACGCACTCGTTTAAATAAATTCTCACTGTTGTTATAGTAAAAAAGAAGAATGTATGATATGAACGTACACTTTCGATGAATAAAATAAAATATGTACGAGTATATTGCAAATTTGAAATGCTAACAACGCAGATAATGAAAAAACTAAAATCATATTTTTGAAATTATTGTGGTACAAATGACACCATATAGAAAACAATATCTCTGTTAACTGGTCTCTTTGTAGCTGTTGCAGTGGCAGCGCGTTAGCAGTTATTTTTAAGTGTAACAGTTGGCATGAAAGCTCAACATTGCATGAGATTGTGTGCGATTTCAATACAATACACCTTTCTGATTCAAATGCTGATTGTAAAATTTTATTGTGCTTGCAAGCTAGTTAAGTTATTTCTAGTGTTTAACGATGAATAAAATAATATAAAATTTAATTTGTGAAAATGTATATTGGAAAATATGTATTATAAAACCAACGATACTTGTATGTAACGAATATAGTATTGTATAAGGCGCGTATGTACTAAAAAGTTTGCTGTAGGCTAGTGGCTCAGTTTATATTTTTTTAATTACAGGATCATCGTAAAACGATTAATCGCTTCTCAATTCCGTTTGAAAAAAAAAATCAAAATATTATCTTCAAAAAATAAAAATGAATGATACAGGGAAAAAACCAAGAATGGTGAAGTATATTATTGTTAAAGTGAAATACTTTGAACATATTTAAAACAATATTCGCAATAAATGTGGCGTGATTTTCAATTATATTTAAAAATTACATATTATTCAATTCTACACTCTGAAACACATCTTTTAGAACCTTAAAACTAAAACCTTAGTTTTGTGTAAGCTTCTATCAAAATTTTGACATACAGGTAGGAAAACATGGTTATTGCTGAAAAACAAAAAGGATGCTTTTTTATTTCTTATGTGTTTATATAGTTTTCGATATATGTACAGTGGTGGATAGAAAAAAAAGGATAAGTTGAAAAATCAAGTAAACTTTCTTCTATAAGATTTAGCTGGTTGAATTTGGCTTTACTATTATGACATTTGTCCCTTTGAATTGTCAAAAATTGGATTGTCGAATCGAAGTAAAAAAATGGCTCGAATTAGCGATATTGTGAAGTGTTCGGTAATTGTTAGAGCTTAGAGCGGAAGAAGGAATGCCGATCAGACAAATTACCCAGCGCTGTAATTATATACTGTAACGTTCTTATTTATTTGGGTGAAATGTAAAAATCAAAGAATTAATTTATTTATGTTTATTAAAACGATAAATAAATATTTAAAAGATAATAACAATGACGATTACTAATATTAAACAATTATTAAATACTAATTTAAGACTACGAATATAATTAACTAGTTAAACACTAACACTATTTATTTAAACAATTAACACGGCTATTTATTTACACGATATTACTGATTATTTATTTCGACTATTTATGTCACTGTTTATGACACTTCACATTCAACTGTCCGACCTACCGACCTCCACAGCGTCTATATACTCAACTGACTCAACAGCGTCTGTATATGCAACTGCCCGGGCAGAATTCACACCTTTCACCTCACTGTCTATTTATGTAACTAATTGTCTAACTTCCACAGCTTCAGTATTATTGACTGTCTGTATGCCACAACACTTCAACACCACTGCCGAGTACCCACTTCCACTCGCCGTTTTTCTCCTCGTATACCTAGCTTCTCAATACTCCTCAAAACTACCGAGTATTTACTTCCACAGCAATCCCAGTATACCAGTAACTTCCCGTGTACTCCACGCGAAATCAAACTGCACACGCTCACCACACGATACTGCTGTGCCACTCCACTCACTGACTCCTTACTTCTTACTATTATATAACTGTCCTTCTAACGGACTAACAATCTATGTGACTGTCTTTCTTCGCACATACGTACGTCGCTTATATAGTTGTTCTAATATTTTCTACAAAACTCTCCACGTCATAACAATGCGCCGGTAATTACGCTTATCTCCCCTTGTTTACCTAAATGCCCGCCGCACGTCGCCCGCATATCGCGCGCTGCACTGTTTTATCAATCGCCTACCTAGGCTCTTCCTATCTACTAGAATGCTTCTATTCATAGGCGTCGGCTATCAGCGCCGGTCGGGGGCTCGCGGACCAAATTCTTTAGGTACTCTCACTTTAAAATACTAATGTTATATAGTATGGTGCTAAGAAGTTTTTTATAGTTTCATAGTCCAGGGGCGTTTAATCGTTTTATACCGATCCCTCTAGTTTCAGAAAATCTATACTTTATACGTAGTTATATACAGAGTGTAACAAAAATGGTGGGTTGACATATACATAGGCGGCTTCTACGACTAAAACTAAGGGGAAAAAATATAAACATATGTTCTAAAATGGTTCGTTACTGAGTTACAGCTACTTGAGTTTTTTATTCAAAAAGATAACGGAAAACGGAGTTGTTTATTTGGAATCATAATAAATGTTCAAAATGACCACCACGGGTAGCAACACACTGTTGAGCTCGTCGGATCATGGACTGCCAATTATCTTTTTGAATAAGAAACATAAAAATCATTTTAGGACATATGTTTCTAAAAAAAAATTCTTATTTTTAGTCGTAAAAACCGCCTGAGTATAGTCAGCCCACCTTAATAATAATTTATAATAAGAAGCAGTTTAAAACTTTATAATGTAAATGGTTACGTTTTTACTTCTTACATACATACATACATTAGAAAAGAGAATTTCTGTTGAAACTTATGTAAATGTAACAAATTTTATTATAGTGCATCTGTAACCTACATTATTTATTATGGTTGAAAAACAAACATAAACAAATAAAGTGCTCCATACCGTGCTATATTATGTGGTCGAAATACAAGAAACAAAAGACATTAAACTTTTGTTCCCGGTAAAAAACATCTTTAGAAAACTTTTCTTTTATGTGTGTTTACCAGAGTAAAAGCGCATATCCATAAAAATACACGTTCCTTCTAATGTTTTCAATTTTTTTCGCATTGAACGATTTTCCAATTCATTGCTTTTGACAGGGATTAAAAGTTATCGGTTTGAAATTATACCCTTTATGCTTTCATGAATATTCTATCACTGGAATGGACATGGACAATTTTAACATAATTCTAAGTTTCACATGACTTCAAATCACACCAGAATGTTGAAAACACATTAAATATCCATTCTGATTGCGTACATTTCACAAAGCTATCTAAATTGATAGGTGATTTGGAATTTTTCTGAAGATATTTTCATCAATATTACATGCATTATATGTATTGAATAATTTATGCTTCGAATTATTTCATATTTTTCAGTTAGTGTTACAATTTTATACTAATATATTTTTAATGACCCTACATTAAATCGATGTATTAGTTTTTTATAATTCACAGTAGAATAGATAAAAGCATTATGTTATTTGTATTCTACCGGACCAATATTGATGATTATTTTTAAATGAAAACTTTGACTGTAGATGTGCACAAAAATCTAGTCAACTTTTTAGTTACCCTTATAATTATCAATATTTTATTTCTCTTATCACCCTCTTTTTGGGGTAAACAGAAATTGCTACGGAATTTAACAAATATTTTTTAAACAGTGTCCATGAAATCATTATATCGATTCCCAAGATGGAAATTAAATTAAATCATGTAAACTGTGTAAGTAAATTTGAATGTTTCCACTTAATAGATGGGGATATGTTACGAGATATAGTAATGTCTTTTTTCAAAAAAATTAGCCCGGATGATATTGAAATCAATGTGTATAAATTAGTCTATAATGAAATTGAATTTAAAATTTTAAACCTCATAAATGTCTTAGTAGAATTAGGAATTGAACCTGATAATTTGAAAGTATCCACTATCATACCGATAAGAAAAATACCTAAAACTAATAAAAGTGAAAACTTTAGACCTATAAAAACTTTACCTGCGTTAACAAAAATCTTAGAAACAATTGTTTATAAACAAGTTTGTAGCTACCTTGAGGAACATAAAATACTTACAACGTATTAGTCTGGATTCACAGAAAAGCACAGTTGTGAATCAGCATTGCAATTTCTTACAGGGGAATGGAACGAATATGTTGATGAAGGATTTGTGGTAGTTTGTGTGTTTTTTTTTTATTTACGAAGAGCATTTGAAACTATAAACAGACAGATATTAATAAAAAAATTAGAAATGTATGGCTTTACTGGGGTTGTACTAAATTGGTTTGTAAATTATTTAAGTAATAGTCAAAATGTTAAATGTAACAATAAAACATCTACAACAATTGTAAGCGTACACGGTGTTCCTCAGGGAAGTATATTAGAGCCCTTACTTTTCATTTTATACATGAATGATGTTCAACATATTTTCCAGTTTTGTCAGTTTCATTGGTTCGCAGATGATATAATAGTATATTTAAAGGGTAAAGATAAAAATGAAATGATGAATAGATTAAATTCAGACCTTGATAAATTAGATGAGTGGTTAAGTATAAATAAACTTAAATTAAATATTGCAAAAAAGAAACGTATGGTACTGGGCACTGATAAAAAATACACAATATTTTCAATGATGATTTGCAAATTTAAATTCATGATAAACAAATAGAAACTGTTGAGAAACATAAATATTTGGGAATTATATTAACTAGTAACTTGAAATTGGATGAACATGTGAATTATATTTGTAAAAAAAATTCCAAAAAACTTTATTTTTTAAATAGATGCAGTAAAGATTTATTTCAAAAAACGAGAGAAACAATATATAATTCTATTATTTTACCACATTTTTACTTTTTTTACTGTACATGAGCAGTGAAACCAATTTAAAAAAGTTACAATTGCTTCAAAATAGGGCAATGCGAATAGTTTTCAATTGCAATAGGTATACAAGTGTACAATCTATGCTCTTAAAATTAAATTGGTGCAATATTAAAGATTTAGTTGAAATGCAGATAATATTATTGATACATAAAATAAAATAAGGGCTACAACTGGAGTACTTTCAAAATAAATTAATTAAAATTGAACATATTCATAAATATAAAACTCGAAATAATGCTAAATATTATATATCACAAAGAAATACAATACAAGGGCAAAATACATTGTTCTTTAAAGGAATAAAAATTTATAATGAGTTACCTGTTATGTTCAAAAAATTAAGGTTAAATTAAAAGAGTATTATTTAAGTAAATAGGTTATATACTAGCGAAAACTTCCCCTAGGCTCCGCCGATAGTGTTTTATAATAGTCTTTGCGTACATCCAGTCTGTCTGCGCATACTTTAAACCCAAAGTGCAAACGGTAACAGTTTAATCAAAGGTTTACCTCCTCTCCTGCTCACTCAATCTGCCCACTAACTTGCTCACCCAAACTGCCCCAACTAAATTGCTCTTAAAGGGAGACCTCCCATTTGATACCACACACGACATATTTCCGACAGTTTTTTGCAAAAAAACAAAAGACGTTCGAGCTGTCAAATATCTGCATAGCAGCCCTTAAGAAAACTTTTCATTTGATACCATACACGACATATATCTGACAACTTTTTGCAAAAAACAAAAAACGATCGCGTTGCCAAAATTTACCATTTCTGCATGGCAACTCTTTAAAAAACAAATCATTTGATAACAAACACGACATATATCTGACTACGTTTTGCAAAAAACAAAAGACAATCAAGTAATCATATTTTTCTCATTTCTGCCTATCAGTTCTTGAGAAAACATTTTATTTGATACCAAACACGACATATTTCTTACTAGTTATTGCAAAACAACAAATGAATATCGAGTTGTCAAATTTCTGACATTTCTACATAGCATTTCTTAAGAAAACATTTCATTTGATACCAAATTCGACAAATTTCTGATAACTTTTTGCAAAGATAAAAGACAATCAAGTAATCATATTTTTCTCATTTCTGCATATCAGCTCTTGGGAAAACATTTCATTTGATACCAAATACGGCTTATTTCTGACAACTTTTTTGAAAAAAAAGACGATCGAGTTGTCACAATTTTGACAATTTTGCATGGCAGCTCTTGAGAAAACATTTCATCTGATACCGAACACGTCATATTTCTGCCAAATTTTTGCAAAAGACAAATGCCAGTCAGGTTATAAATTTTTTGACATCTCTGCATGGCAACACCCGAGAATACATTTAATTTCATACCACACACGACATATTTCTGACAACTTAAAGAAAAAAACAAAAGACGATTTTGTCATATTTTTGACATTTCTGCATGGCAACACCCGAAAATACTTTTCATTTCATACCACACGCGACATATTTCTGACAACTTAAAGAAAAAACAAAAAAAAAACAATTGTGTTGTCATATTTTTGACATTTCTGCATTACAGCTCTTGAGAAAACATTTCATTTGATACACATGTTTCAGACAACTTTATGAAAAAACAAAAGACGGTCGAGTTGTCAAATTTTTGTGATTTTTGCATGACACCTGTTGAGAATACATTTCATTTAGTACCAAACACGACATATTTCTGACAATTTTATGCATAAAACAAAAGACGACCGAGTTGTAAAATTTTTGACATTTCTGCACGGCAGTTTTTGAGGAAACATTTCATTTGATACCAAACACGACATATGTCTGACAACATTATAAAAAAACAAAAGATGATCGAATTGTCATATTTTTGACATTTCTGCATGACAACTCTTGAAAAAACATTTCATTTGATACAAACACGACATATTTTAGACAATTTTTTGAAATATACAAAAGGCGGTTGATTTGCCATATTTTAGACATTTCTGCATGACAGCGGTTAAGAAAACATTTTATTTGATACCAAATACGAGAAATTTCTGACAACTTTATAAAAAAAAGAAAAAACAAAAAAGATAGAGTTGTCATGATTTTAACATTTCTGCATGACAGCTGTTGAGAAAACATTTTATTTAATACCAAACACGACATATTTCTGGCAACATTATGAAAGAAACAAAAGACAATCGAGATATTATATTTTGACATTTCTTCATGACATTTGTTGAGATAACATTTTATTTGATACCAAACACGACATATTTCTGATAACTTTACAAAAGAAACAAAAGACAATCGAGATGTCTAATTTTTGATATTTTTGTATATCAGCTCTTGAGATAACAATTCATTCGAGACCAAACACGACATATTTCTGACAACTTTTTGCAAAAAACCAAAGACGATCGAGTTGTCATATTTTTGGCATTTCTGCATAGCAGGTGTTCAGAAAACATTTCATACGATACCAAACACGACATATTTGCGACATTATGAAAAAAACAAAAGACGGTCGAGTTGTCATATTTTTGACATTTCTGCATGACAGCTGTTAAGAAAACATTTTATTTGATAACCAACACGACAAATTTCTGACAACTTTATGAAAAAGCGAAAGACGAACGAGTTGTCATTTTTTGACATTTCTGCATGACAGCTGTTAAGAAAACATTCTATTTGATACCAAACACGACATATTTCTGGCAAATTTATGAAAAAAACAAAAGACGATCGAGTTGTCATATTTTTGACATTTCTGCTTGACAACTTTTGAGATAACATTTCATTTGATACCAAACACAACATATTTCTGACAATTTAATGAAAGAAACAAAAAAAACAATTGTGTTGTCATATTTTTGACATTTCTGCATTACAGCTCTTGAAAAAACATTTCATTTGATACACAAGTTTCAGACAACTTTATGAAAAAACAAAAGACGGTCGAGTTGTCAAATTTTCGTCATTTTTGCATGACACCTCTTGAGAATACTTTTAATTTGGTACCAAACACGACATATTTCTGACAACTTTATGCATAAAACAAAAGACAACCGAGTTGTCAAATTTTTGACATTTCTGCACGGCAATTTTTGAGGAAACATTTCATTTGATACCAAACACGACATATGTCTGACAACTTTATAAAAAATAGTAAAAGACGATCGATTTGTCATATTCTTGACATATCTGCATGACAGCTCTCTTTTGAGAAAACATGTCATTTGTACTAAACACGACATATTTCTGACAACATTATAAAAAAGCAAAAGATGATCGAATTGTCATATTTTTGACATTTCTGCATGACAACTCTTGAAAAAACATTTCATTTGATACAAACACGACATATTTTAGACAATTTTTTGAAAAATACAAAAGGCGGTCGATTTGCCATATTTTAGACATTTCTGCATGACAGCGGTTAAGAAAACATTTTATTTGATACCAAATACAAGAAATTTCTGACAACTTTATAAAAAAAAGAAAAAACAAAAAAGATAGAGTTGTCATGATTTTAACATTTCTGCATGACAGCTGTTGAGAAAACATTTTATTTAATACCAAACACGACATATTTCTGGCAACATTATGAAAGAAACAAAAGACAATCGAGATATTATATTTTGACATTTCTTCATGACATTTGTTGAGATAACATTTTATTTGATACCAAACACGACATATTTCTGATAACTTTACAAAAGAAACAAAAGACAATCGAGATGTCTAATTTTTGATATTTTTGTATATCAGCTCTTGAGATAACAATTCATTCGAGACCAAACACGACATATTTCTGACAACTTTTTGCAAAAAACCAAAGACGATCGAGTTGTCATATTTTTGGCATTTCTGCATAGCAGGTGTTCAGAAAACATTTCATACGATACCAAACACGACATATTTGCGACATTATGAAAAAAACAAAAGACGGTCGAGTTGTCATATTTTTGACATTTCTGCATGACAGCTGTTAAGAAAACATTTTATTTGATAACCAACACGACAAATTTCTGACAACTTTATGAAAAAGCGAAAGACGAACGAGTTGTCATTTTTTGACATTTCTGCATGACAGCTGTTAAGAAAACATTCTATTTGATACCAAACACGACATATTTCTGGCAAATTTATGAAAAAAACAAAAGACGATCGAGTTGTCATATTTTTGACATTTCTGCTTGACAACTTTTGAGATAACATTTCATTTGATACCAAACACAACATATTTCTGACAATTTAATGAAAGAAACAAAAAAACAATTGTGTTGTCATATTTTTGACATTTCTGCATTACAGCTCTTGAAAAAACATTTCATTTGATACACAAGTTTCAGACAACTTTATGAAAAAACAAAAGACGGTCGAGTTGTCAAATTTTCGTCATTTTTGCATGACACCTCTTGAGAATACTTTTAATTTGGTACCAAACACGACATATTTCTGACAACTTTATGCATAAAACAAAAGACAACCGAGTTGTCAAATTTTTGACATTTCTGCACGGCAATTTTTGAGGAAACATTTCATTTGATACCAAACACGACATATGTCTGACAACTTTATAAAAAATAGTAAAAGACGATCGATTTGTCATATTCTTGACATATCTGCATGACAGCTCTCTTTTGAGAAAACATGTCATTTGTACTAAACACGACATATTTCTGACAACATTATAAAAAAGCAAAAGATGATCGAATTGTCATATTTTTGACATTTCTGCATGACAACTCTTGAAAAAACATTTCATTTGATACAAACACGACATATTTTAGACAATTTTTTGAAAAATACAAAAGGCGGTCGATTTGCCATATTTTAGACATTTCTGCATGACAGCGGTTAAGAAAACATTTTATTTGATACCAAATACAAGAAATTTCTGACAACTTTATGAAACAAAAAAAACCAAAAGACAAAGGAGTTGTCATGATTTTGACATTTCTGCAAGACAGCTGTTGAGAAAACATTTTATTTAATACCAAACACGACATATTTCTGACAACATTTTGAAAGAAACAAAAGACAATCGAGATGTTATATTTTGATATTTCTTCATGACAGCTGTTGAGATAACATTTTATTTGATACCAAACACGACATATTTCTGATAACTTTACGAAAGAAACAAAAGACAATTGAGATGTCATATTTTTGATATTTTTGCATATCAGCTCTTGAGATAACATTTCATTCGAAACCAAACACGACATATTTCTGACAACTTTTTGCAAAAAACAAAAGACGATAGAGTTGTCATATTTTTGGCATATCTGCATAGCAGGTTTTCAGAAAACATTTCATACGATACCAAACACGACATATTTGCGTCAACATCATGAAAAAAATAAAAGACGGCCGAGTTGTCATTTTTTGACATTTCTGCATGACAGCTGTTAAGAAAACATTTTATTTGATAACAAACACGACAAATTTCTGGCAACTTTATGGAAAAACGAAAGACGAACGAGTTGTCATTTTTTGACATTTCTGCATGACAGCTGTTAAGAAAACATTCTATTTGATAACCAACACGACAAATTTCTGACAACTTTATGAAAAAACGAAAGACGAACGAGTTGTCATTTTTTGACATTTCGGCATGACAGCTGTTAAGAAAACATTCTATTTGATACCAAACACGACATATTTCTGGCAAATTTATGAATAAAACAAAAGACGATCGAGTTATCATATTTTTGACATTTCTGCTTGACAACTTTTGAGATAACATTTTATTTGATACCAAACACAACATATTTCTGACAATTTAATGAAAAAAACAAAAGACAATCGAATTATCATATTTTCGACATTTGTGCATGACAACTTATTGCAAAAAACAAAAGACGATGATTTGTCATATTTTTAACATATCTGTATAGTAGGTCTTGAGAGAATATTTCAAATGATACCAAACACGACATATTTCCGTCTTTATGAAAAAACAAAAGACGGTCGAGTTGTCATATTTTTGACATTTCTACATGACAGCTGTTAAAAAACATTTTATTTGATACTTGATTTCTGGCAACTTTATGCAAAAAACAAAAGACGATCGAGTTGTCATATTTTTGATATTTCTGCATGACAGCTGTTGAGAAAACATTTTATTTGATACCAAACACTACGTATTTCTGACAACTTTATGAAAGAAACAAAAGACAATCGAGATGTCATATTTTTGACATTTCTGTATGACAGCTCTTTGAAAAACATTTTATTTGATACCAAACATGACATATCCCTGATTTTATAAAAAAACAAAAGACAATCGGGATGTCATATTTTTGACAGCTTCTGAGAAAACATTTCATTAGATACCAAACACGACATATTTCTGACAACTTTATGCAAAAAATCAAACGACGATCGAGTTGTCATATTTTTGACATTTCTACATGACAGCTGTTGAGAAAACGTTTTACGAGTATTTAATACCAAATACGACATATTTCCGACTTTATGGAAAAACAAAAGACGGTCGAGTTGTCATATTTTTGACATTTCTACATGACAGCTGTTAAAAAAACATTTTATTTGATAACAAACACGACAAATTTCTGGAAACTTTATGCAAAAAACAAAGGACGGTCGAGTTGTCATATTTTTGACATTTCTACATGACAGCTGTTAAAAAAACATTTTATTTGATAACAAACACGACAAATTTCTGGCAACTTTATGCAAAAAACAAAAGACGATCAAGTTGTTATATTTATGATATTTCTGCATCACAGCTGTTGAGAAAACATTTTACGAGTATTTAATACCAAATACGACATATTTCTGACATTATAAAAGAAACAAAAGACAATCGCGATGTCATATTTTTACATTTCTGCATGACAGCTGTTGAGAAATCATTTTATTTGATACCAATCACGACATATTTCTGACAACTTTATGAAAGAAACAAAAGAAATCGAGATGTCATACTTTTGACATTTCTTCATGACAGCTCTTGGAAAAACATTTTATTTGATATCAAACATGACATATTCCTGATTTTATGAAAAAACAAAAGACGATGGAGATGTCATATTTTTGATAGCTTTTGAGAAAACATTTCATTAGATACCAAACACGACATATTTCTGACTTTTTGCAAAAAAAACAAACGACGATCGAGTAGTTAAATTTTTTACATTTTTGCATAACAAGTCTTGAGAAGACATTTCATTTGATAGTAAATACGATATATTTCTGACAGCGTTTAAAAAAAACCAAGGACGATCGAGTTGTCAATTTTTTGACATTTCTGCATGGCAGTTCTTGAGAAAACATTTCATTTGACATCAAACACGACATACTTCTGACTTTTTGCAAAAACAAAAGGTGTAGCTCTATCCTAATTTTTAATTGACGGGAGGTACTATTGCACTATATTTATCGGGTCATTTTTTTCACATTTTGCGGTGTAGAAAATACATTTGTGTACGGACTTCACATTAGTCTAGTAAGGAATATTTGTTTTTTACCTAGTTACTTATGCCATGTTTGGCAACACTTTCCAAGTGCATGTAAACCGTCAAAATTTATAATTATAATGTTTTAGGCCTTTTTATCTGTGCGGATATAGTTGCCCATTCTCATAATTTATGATTATTAAGGATGACTAAGATCTTGTTTCAACTTATTGTTTTAAATCCAATTTTCAAAAGTTTAAATTTCTTTATACAAAACCTATGCACATAAAAAATAAGAGACCTATCTAGGAAATTAAGTTGAATAAGACTCTACAAATTGAAGAAATTTTCATTAAAATCGATCGATGCTTGCGATCGTCTTGATGAAAGAATATATATATATATATATATATATATATATATATATATATATATATATATATATATATATAAATAAAATAAAATAAATATATCATCACGGCTAATTACTCATTGCTGGGTGTGCCAATCTACTCTGTACACAGATATCGGTAATGCTTACCAGGCGTCACCTCACGGGCACTCATTGCTGGCGTGGAGAGTGCACCACAGGGGTCAATTTTGTGCCATTTAAAATTGGAAATATTAGGCGTCGGTCGGGATATAGGTATATATATATATATATATATATATATATATATATATATATAGAAAGATCCTCTAACCGTTTAGTATATAGGACTAGCGAAAACTCGACTACGCCAAAAGTGTTTTAGAATAGTCTATACGTAGACCTAACCCGTCTAGGCACACTTTCAACCCAATGTACTTACGCTAACTGTCTTTCAAATTGTATGAATTCTGTCCTGACCATCAAAACTGCCCACTCAAACAGTCTATGCAACATGCCCACCCAAATTGCTCATGCAACATGCCCACCCAAACTGCCCACTCAAACTGTCTACGCAACCGGCCCACTTAAACTGCCCACGCAGCATGCCCACCCAAACTGCCAACGCAAAATTCCCACCCAAACTGCTCACGCAACATGCCCACCCAAACTGCCCACTCATATTGTCCATGGAACATGTCCACCCAAACTGCCCACGCAACATGCCCTCCCGCTTACTTAATACAGTTTACCATATATAAATTTTAGGCAGGTACCAGCGATTTTCTCTTCATATTCTTCTATTGAAAACATTAATTTTTGAGTGGTCTCTTTTTTGCAAGCTTTTTTTGCTTCTTATAACTATTGTTTACTTTATTTACATTATCTTTAAATACAATATCCTGAAATTTTCTTTTTCTACTTTCTTTTTCTTTTTATTCGTAATTTTTTCGCAAATTCCTTTTATATTCTTTTTTACGTATATTCTTTTGCGTTGTTGACTTTTTTTATTTTCATAATGATGTACAAATATTTTTGACAGTGGCATTCAAATATTTTTGGCAGTGACATTTATGTGTCAATTACAAACATTTGAATTTCTTGCCTTGAATTAGTTTGATCTGAGATTTATTACATCAAATTATTTTATATGCATTTTTTATCTGTAAATCTGTACAAGATATAATAATGAATTTATATTTATCGAATAAAGAATTTAACATTCTTCAATATAAGTGTATTTACATAAATTTTCGATAAATAATATTTAGATGATTTTTTTTCTTGTAACTACTACTTCCGGTTGTCCAATTGTTACCAAAACTTAATCAACTCTTCCCATTATTGTTAGTTTGAGGAATCCGTAGTTAAAAATATCTTAAGTCTTATAGTATTTCAGAAATCGTGGATCCAACATCTACACACACACATACACACACACACACACAAACACACACACACACACACACACACACACACACACACACACACACACACACGTAAAAATCTTATAATCTGATTCTAGGGACCTTACAACGGACTTATTCACTAAAATCTGGATGTGTGATTTTTAGCATGAATTCAATACCTCTCTTTGCAAGACGTAAAAACTAATAATGCTGGGTTATCCACTATTATCTGTGAAAATAAAACGTTTGTACGTGTATAAATAAATATGAAAATACATATATTTCATCTGTTAGAAAATAACAGTAGAGTGCGGTCAAGGAATCGGTTTTCAATCAGTTTTGAATAGTTTTTATGTACATCAAATATTCAAACTCACTCAAACGCCTAATTTACATTTGTTAGATTTAAATTTATACGTCATTAGTTCAAAACACAGTATTTTAGCGATCCCCACATTTATGCCGTCGTGTACGAAATAGTTTTGAAAACGTTCCGAAACTGGTTCAACGCCAAAAACCGCCTAAGATGTTGTTGGGGACAGAGGATCAAAGATATGGTTGAAACATAGGTGATTTGGTTGGCTTGCTATTTTGGTAACATTTGTCAGATGTCGAAGGTCGCTCGCTAAGTTCACTGTTTTCTTGTTTGTTTATTAATTGAAAACAGATAGATTTCAATCTGCAGTAGATTTCAGAGTTACAAAATCAGAGTCCAGATGATTTTTATACCAAAATAATATATATAATTTTTATTCCATAAATATTTATGTCGTTAACAAATTTGCACCCTTTATCCAATCCATTAAAAATTTGTCTCAAATATAATTCAACCATTCTCCTGTGTATTCGTCTAAACAGATTTGGAATATCTTTTCCCGTTTTTGAATTATGAATTTTTAACCACCCCTGTCAAAGTAACAGTTGATATATTTGTTAGTCAATACAGATATTTGATTTTCAATGTTAGCCCTGTTTTTAAAAATTCATAATTTCAAAATGGGGAAAGAAAAACTAAAAAATATAGGTGAAGCTACCAAATTTTGAATATATACATAATTCAACCCATATTTTTAAACCCCGGCGTGAGGTGTTTTAACCACTTTTATACCGGAAATATACAAATCAACCCTAAAATTCATTTTTTCAGAATAAACACTCTATTTGCTACAGAAATCGTGAGATTGAATCATTTTTAATCTTATATTTTTAGCCGAAACTAATCAAGAGTACATGCATTTTGGGGGCCCATAACTCCTGAACTGTTTGAAGTATCTTCAAATTAACACAAAAATGGTGATGTACGGGGTAGAAATATGAATGAGCTCCTATATTATTGTTTAAATCAACAAATGGTTTGTATAAATGCTGTGTTGTGATTATAATTTTATAAAGCATTGTTGTAATGAAGACTTTTTATATGATAAATATGTAAAGTACATTGTTTTTGAACCACAACATTTTAAAGGAAACATTTTAATTGTTGTTAACCCCATGAATTATTTAAATATTGTATTGCTATTCAATAAGTTATTCAGTGATCACTTATCTTTGTTATATATACTTTGTAAATAAGTCTAATACATTGTCCCGCGTTTTTCGTGTCCAGACTTAAGTTACCTGACACCTGGCTGATTAAAAATAGTATAATGAAATCACTCATGGTTAAATTTACAGATACTTTAACTTAAAAACTAAATTCTACACATATTGTTTACTCTATTTTATTATTTAAAGCAGGTAATATAATAATAAAGAAATAGTCATAAAATTTGTGTTTTATTGTAAATTACCTCGGACATGGTTAAAATATATCATTTACGACTTTAAAAATGTATTACAGGTACAGTATTTATGTTCTAAACTAATTTTTATTAACAACTATAGTTTGTTGCACGAAATATTAAAACATTACATTCACTGCAAATTTAAAATATTTTTGTCGGCTACCGCCTTATCATCTTCGGTCATTTTTTTCACATTTTGCGGCGTGGAAAATACACATTTGTGTACGGACTTCACATTAGTCTAGTTAGGAATATTTGTTTTTTACCTAGTTACTTATAACATATTTGGTAACACTGTCCAAGTACATATGAACCGTCAAAATTTATAATTTTTAACTTAAATGGTTTAGGCTTTTTTTACCTGTGCGGATATAATTGCCCATTCTCAAAATTTATGATTATGAATTAAACTTCTTTCAAATTGTCCTCATTTCATAAATATTTCTTTTTAAAGGTTCAAATTGACATGTCAAATGTGTCATTACATAGCGTTCTTCGTCTTAAATTTTTCAAGGATGACTAAGATATTGTTTCAAATTATTGTTTTAATTCCAATTTTCAAAAGTTTTAATTTTTTTATACAAAAACTATGCACATAAAAAATATGAAACCTATCTAGGAAATTAAGTTGAATAAGTCTCTACAACTTGAAGAAATTTTCATTAAAATCGATCAAGCCGTTTAGGCTGTAGAGGTGATTAAAATTTGGTGATCGTCTTGATGAAAGAAAATATAGAAAGATCCTCTAACTGTTTAGTATATAGGACTAGCGAAAACTCGGCTACGCCGAGCTTCCCGTAGGGCTCCGCCGATAGTGTTTTATAATAGTCTTTACGTACATCTAGTCTGTCTGCACATACTTTAAACCCAAATTGCAAACGGTAACAGTCTTATCGAAGGTTTAACTCCTCTCCTGGTCTCTCAATCTGCCCACGAACTTACCCAAACTACCCCAAACAAATTGCCCTTAAAGGGGGACCTCCCATTTGATACCACACACGACATATTTCCGACAGCTTTTTGCAAAAAAAAAACAAAAACAAAAGAAGATCGAGTTGTCAAATATCTGCATTGCAGCCCTTAAGAGAACTATTCATTTGATACCATACACGACATATGTCGGACAATATTTTGCAAAAAACAAAAGACGATCAAATTGTCAAATTTTTGACTTTTTTCCATAGCAGCTCGTGAGAAAACTTTTCATTTGTTACCAAACACGACATATATCTTAGAACTTTTTGCAAAAAACAAAAGACGATCGCGTTGCCAAAATTTACCATTTCTGCATGGCAGCTCTTTAAAAAACAAATCATTTGACAACAAACACGACATACATCTGACTACGTTTTGCAAAAAACAAAAGACAATCAAGTAATCATATTTTTCTCATTTTTGCTTATCAGTTCTTGAGAAAACATTTTATTTGATACCAAACACGACATATTTCATACTAGTTATTGCAAAAGAACAAATAATTATCGAGTTGTCATATATCTGACATTTCTACATAGCAGCTTTTATGAAAACATTTTATTTGATAACAAATTCGACAAATTTCTGACTACTTTTTACAAAAGATAAAAGACAATCAAGTAATCATATTTTTCTCATTTCAGCTCTTGGGAAAACATATTATTTGATACCAAATACGGCTTATTTCTGACAACTTTTTTGAAAAAAAAGACGATCGAGTTGTCACAATTTTGACAATTTTGCATGGCAGCTCTTGAGAAAACATTTCATCTGATACCGAACACGTCATATTTCTGACAAAATTTGCAAAAGACAAAAGCCAATCAGGTTATAAATTTTTTGACATTTCTGCATGGCAACACCTGAGAATACATTTCATTTCATACGACACACGACATATTTCTGACAACTTAAAGAAAAAAACAAAAGACGATTGTGTTGGCATATTTTTCACATTTCTGCATGACAGTTCTTGAGAAAACATTTCATTTGATACCAAACACGATATATTTCTGACAACTTTATGAAAAAAACAAAAGACGATCGTGTTGTCATATTTTTAACTTTTCTGCATGGCAACACCCGAAAATACATTTCATTTCATACCACACACGACATATTTCTGACAACTTAAAGACAAAGCTAAACACGATTGTCTTGTCATATTTTTAACATTTCTGCATCACAGCTCTTGAGAAAACATTTCATTTGATACCAAACACTACATATTTCTGAAAAGATTTTGCAATAAACAAAAGATGAACGAGTTGTCATATTTTTGACATTTCTGCATGACAGCTGTTGAGCAAATATTTTATTTCGTACCAAACATTACATATTTCTGACAATTTTCTGCAAAAAACAAAAGACGATCGAGTTGTCATATTTTTGACATTTTTGTATGACAGCTTTAGAAAAAACATTTCATTTGATTTACATGTTTCTGACAACTTTATAAAAAAAAAAAAACAAAAGACAGTCGAGTTAAATTTTTGTCATTTTTGCATGACACCTCTTGAGAATATATTTCATTTGATACCGAGCACAACACATTTCTGACAACTTTTTGCAATAAACAAAATCTGGTCGAGTTGTCAAATTTTTAACATTTGTGCATAGCAGCTCATGTGACAACATTTTAATAGATACCAAACACGACATATTTCTGACAACTTTGTGCATATAACAAAAGATAATCGAGTTGTCAAATTTTTGACATTTCTGTATAGCAGCTCATGAGAAAATATTTCATTTGATACCTAACACGACTGACTTTTCTCAAAAAACGAAAGACCGCGTTGTCAAATTTTTGACAAAACACTCTATTTGCAACAGAAATCGTGAGATTGAATCATTTTTAATCTCACATTTTTAGCCGAAACTAATCAAGAGTACATGCATATTTGGGGACCCCATAACTCCTGAACTGTGGTGTTTGGGGTTGAAATATGAATGAGCTCCTATATAATGGACCTTTTCAATTTAAAGAGATAGAAGATATGCGCAATGGGGATCTGCGCATAGTAAGAATAACAGAGATCTATGACGTGTGTTTCGAAAAAATTTAGACGTAAAATGTGAGAATATTTCAGATAACTTGAAAAAATCTTACCGAAATAAGTTGCAAAAGACTGCAATATTTTTGACGTTTCGTTTGATAGCCCAACTGGCAGTTGTTCGTGCCATTTTCTTACTATTTGCAGCGATAGAAAGAGAAAGCCGTTGAATTGAAAAGGTCCATTGTTGTCATCAACATATATTTTTGTACAAATGCTGTGTTGTGATTATAATTTTATAATGCATTGTTGTAATAAAGACATTTTACATGATACATATTTAAAGTACATTGTTTTTGAACCACAACATTTTAAAAGAAACATTTTAATTGTTGTTAACCTCATGAATTATTTAAATATTGTATTGCTATTCACTAAGTTATTCAGTGATCACTTACCTTTGTTATCTAATCTTTGCAACTAAGTCTAATAATCTAATACATTGTCCCGCGTTTTTCGTGTCCAGACTTAAGTTACCTGGCAGCTGGCTGATTTAAAATAGTTTATTGAACTCACTTATGATTAAATTTACAGATGTTTAACTTAAAAACTAAATTCTACATACATTGTTTACTATATTTTACTAACTTTCATTATTTACAGCAGAGAATATAATAATAATAGAAAGTCATAAAATTTATGTTTTATTGTAAATTACCTCGGACGCGGTTAAAATATCTCATTTCCGACTTCAAAAATGTATTCCAGATATAATAATTATCTCCTACACTAATTTTTAATAACAACAATAGTGCGGTGCACAAAATATTTAAACATTACTTTCACCGCAAATTTGAAATTTTTTTGTCGACCACCGGCCTTTCATCTTCGGTCGTTTTTTGCACATTATGCGGGATGGAAAATTTACTAAATTATTGTTTAATATCTCTAAAATATGTAGATATCTAATAATTATACGTTATTATTTAAAATTTACAATTAAAATTAATTGACTAATGTCACATTGATGCAATTAGAAATTTTTGTTTTTTACTTAGTTACTTCTGGCAAATTTGGCAACAATTTCTCTTCTAGTTTCATTTAAAATTTACTACTTTTTTATTGGCAGTATGAAAATTAATGAACTAACAGCGCATTGATGTAGTTAGGAATATTTGTTTTTTAATTAGTTACTTATGATATCTTTGGCAACACTTGTGAATGGACTTCACATTAATCTAGTTAGGAATATTTGTTTTTTACTTAGTTATTTATGGCTTTTTTAGCAACACTTTGCAAGTTCATATGAACCGTCAAAATTTATAGTTTTTAATTATAATGTTATAGGCCTTTTTACTTTTGAGAAATAATTTCCTATGCTCATCATTTATGATTAGGAATATTTATTTTTTAATTAGTTACATTTAAAATTTACTGTAATTTTAAGGGCAGTACGGAATTAATAGGTTAACTTCACATTAATGCAGTAAGGAATATTTGTTTTTTACTTAGTTACTTATGACAAATTTGACAACAATTTCTCCTGTAGTTTTATTTAAAATTTACAATTTTTTATTGACAGTATAAAAATTAATTGACTAATGTCACATTTATTCATATAGAAATATTAGTTTTTTACTTAGTTACTTCTGGAAAAATTTGTCAATAATTTGTCCTCTAGTTTCATTTAAAATTTACTACTTTGTAATTAGCAGTATGAAAATTAATGAACAAACATCACATGGATGTAGTTAGGAATACTTGTTTTTTAATTAGTTACTTATGGTATCTTTAGAAACACTTGTGAACGGACTTCACATTAGTCTAGTTAGGAATATTTGTTTTTTATCTAGTTACTTATGGCATATTTGACAAAAATTTGCAAGTTCATATGTACCGTCAAAATTTATAGTTTATAATTATGTTATAGGCCCTTTTTACTGGTGAGAAATAATTTCCTATTCTCATCATTTATGATTAGGAATATTTGTTTTTTAATTAGTTATATTTAAAATTTACTGTATTTTTAAGGACAGTACGGAATTAATGGGCTAACTTCACATTAATGCAGTAAGAAATACTTGTATTTTTTACTTAGTTACTTACGGCAAATTTAGCAACAATTTATACTGTAGTTTTATTAAATTTACAATTTTTTATTGACAGTAAAAAAATTAATTGACTAATATCACTTTGATGCAATTAGGTCCTGAGTTACGAATGCTTTACCCACTTTGTTATTTATTGTTGAGGAGTCTGTATATATAAATTGGTTGTCGTTATGGTCTTTTGGGATTGTTTTAAAGTGATTTTTGATTGTGAAATGATTTGTTTTTTTCTTTTCTTGTATTAACTGAGATCTAAATTTATGTTGGGTATTTAAATAGACCATGAGCGGTATTTTGGAAAGATTACTTTTGTGAATATTGGGTATGTTGTGGTTAATAGAGTTGAGCATTTGAAGGATATGGTTTTGGTAAACTGAATGGTGTTGTATAGATGTTGTTGGGGACAGAGGATCAAAGATATGGTTAAAACATGGTTGATTTGGTTGGCTTGCTATTTTGGGAATATATATCCGATTTCGAACGTCGCTCACTAAGTTCACTGTTTTCTTGTTTTGTTATTAATTGAAATCTGATAGATTTCAATCTACAGTAGATTTCAAAATTACAAAATCAGACCCCAGATGATTTTTATACCAAAACATAGTACTTTTTGAACAAACGGCTAAGCGGTAAAAAATAATATAACATTTTTATTTCATTAATATTTATTCCGTTTACAAATTTGCATCCTTTATCCAATCCATTAAAAATTTGTCTCAAATATACGTCAATCATTCTCCTTCGTTTAAACAGATTTGGAATATCTTTTGGTTTATGAATATTTTTAACCGCTCCTTTGAAAATAACAGTTGATATTTTTGTTGGTCAATACAGATATTTGATTTTCAATGATAGCCCTGTTTTTGAAAATTCATAATTTCAAAATGGGGAAAGTAATAGTAATAAATAAAGGTCCAGCTATCAAATTTTGAATATATACAGGGTGTAAATGAAATAAGTGCATTAATTTTAACCAGTAATGTAACTCGATGAGAGCAACAATATTTCGTAATAACTTTTTTTTCTAAGTCTTTTAGATTTTGAGTTAAAATTCTTTAAAGATTTGCTGCATATTTCGTTACCCGCTCATGGAGAACAAATGAGCAGCTGCCATTCAAGTGGGATACAAGCAGCTCAAAAATTGTCGGTTATCGGTTACACTTACAGTCAGAGTAATTAATAAACGAATCAAGGGAAATAACATTATTATTAATTAATACGTAATAATACAATTTTTAAAATAAATAAATTTAAATTTTGGATAACAAAATTATAAAGTTGTGTATAGAAACAGGCTTTTTATCTTTACCTGTGAATAGTGTGAATAGAGGAAGACAAGGAGTGACGGGGTAACTAGAGGAAGAGAAAAAGCATAGTTATTAGGTTATGAGATGATTATTTATCGTCGATAAATCATAATAGTTTAAATACGTTATTCAAAAAATGTAAGTACAAACTTTTGTCCATTTAAAAGAGGTACATGAGTACCAATAATTAGTCGTCCATTTATTGTTCCCCAAATATTTTTTAATGAAAATTTTTACAGCATTTTCGTCTGTCAAGATGTGTATTGTGCATAATAAATACACCTTCCCAAGTAAATTCAGTCTCATGAATGAACATTATGAGCCATTCCCAAAATTGAAGTCTGTTATGTGCTGAAAACATTGAACTTTTTGCACATGGTATGGATACAGATGTACAAGATTAACAAATGTGCGAATATTAAGAACAGAATGATTTGGTGATGATTTGGAAACGCTCCGTGTAAATGCGTTGGCAACTCCATGACACTGTCTTTATGAGAACCATGATGTCAAGTAACATGTAGTACAGATACGAGTAAAAAATAAATAAATAAACCATAGGTAAGTAATTACAATGTCTGTGTACTCGCATTTTGACAGAATTTTACCTTATAAACAAGTTTATTACTGTCAAAAATTTTCATAGCTATTGCTGCTGCATTCAATTATCACAAAAATATTTGGAACGACTCGTCAATTTACGGGGTGGTAAAAATGCTAAAAAAAATATGCGATTTCGAGAAAAAGTTATTAAGAAATATTGTTGCTCTCGATGAGTTATACTACTGGTCAAATTTAATGCACTTATTTCATTTACACCCTGTATATATATATATATATATATATATATATATATATATATATATATATATATATATATATATGTATATATATATATATATATTTATATATATATATATATATATATATATATATATATATATATATATATATATATAATTCAACTCATATTTTTAAACCCGGCCGTGAGGTGTTAATAATCCGATATTTAACCACTTTTATACCGGAATTATATAAATCAATCCTCTAAAATTCATTTTTGTAAGAATAAACACTCTATTTGCAACAGAAATCGTGAGATTGAATCATTTTTAATCTCACACTTTTAGCCCAAACTAATCAAGAGTACATGCATTTTTAGGGGCTCATAACTCCTGAACTGTTAGAAATATCCTCAAATTAACACAAAAATGGTGATATATAAGCTACTATATTATTGCTGTAATCAACATATATTTTCAATAAATGCTGAGTTGTGATTATATTGTTATAAAGCATTGTTGTAATCAAGATATTTTACATGATAAATATGTAAAGTACATTGTTTTTGAACCACAACATTTTAAAGGAAACATTTTAATTGTTGTTAACCCCATGAATTATTTAAATATTATATTGCTATTCAATAAGTTATTCATTGATCACTTATCTTTGTTATATATACATTGTAAATAAGTTTAATAATTGTCCCGCGTTTTTCGTGTCCAGACTTAAGTTACCTGACACCTGGCTGATTAAAAATAGTATAATCACAGTATAGAGAATATGCAGTAGCGACACTTCGCTGATTTTCGTTCCAACCTGCTCGGGTTGAAGGGGGAAATAATGAGGAGCGGGACTTTGATACAAATAATATATTACATGCCTATTCATTGCATTTGTAATAATTATCATGTATTTGTTATAATTTTATAAAAAAATATATTTTAATATTATGCACAGGTCTTAGAAGTGTTTATTCTATACCGGGTGGCGCTCGAAATCCGTTACATAGGCATTTAACATGGGAAATAAGAATAATTTGAATATTTGCCTCCCATTAAAACGTATTGCAGTAAAATTTTGTACACATGTTTGGGAATATTTATTGCATCATATTAATAACAAATTATTTAAAATTAATTAAGAATAATTAAGTAAAATAAGAAAATGTTATGGCAATTTTAATGTGATAATTATTATTTTCTATAAAAGAAATCTTAACATGAAAGTGATCGTTGCATACAGGTAGCGTGCTAGCTTTTTGTTCCAAAGATTGTGGGTTCAAACCCCCAGCACACTTCTTTAATTCTTTTTAAATTTTTATTTATTCAATTTATTTTTGTGTTTTTATTTGTTTTAATATTTTTTATTTGTTTTTATTTATTTTTATTTGTTTCTATTTATTGTAGTTTAAATTTTTATTTTTTCAATTTCTTTTTGTGTTTTTGTTTGTTTTAATATTTTTTATTTGTTTTTATTTGTTTCTATTTATTGTAGTTTTACTGTTGTTTCTTGTTAAATTAAAATAAATAGAAACAAATAAAAACAAATGAAAAATATTAAAATAAATAAAAACACAAAAATAAATTGAAAAAATTAAAATAAATTAAAGTGTGCTGGGGGTTTGAACCCATAATCTTTGGAACAAAAAGTTAGCACGCTACCACCATGCTACGATCACTTTCATATAATTGACTTGGTTATTATTTATATTTATTACTTTATTATTAGTATTTTTATAAATATTTGTTGCTTGTTTATTATTTAAATATTTATTACTTTAATACGACTTTTTTTATAAATATATAATAAATATATTTTTTCTACAGTCTATATACAAAGTAGCCATTTGCGCTCTCATTTGTCAACGCAAAATTTCTTTTTGTGTTTTTGTTTGTTTTAATATTTTTTATTTGTTTTTATTTGTTTCTATTTATTGTAGTTTTACTGTTGTTTCTTGTTAAATTAAAATAAATAGAAACAAATCAAAACAAATGAAAAATATTAAAATAAATAAAAACACAAAAATAAATTGAAAAAATTAAAATAAATTAAAGTGTGCTGGGGGTTTGAACCCATAATCTTTGGAACAAAAAGTTAGCACGCTACCACCATGCTACGATCACTTTCATATAATTGACTTGGTTATTGTTTATATTTATTACTTTATTATTAGTATTTTTATAAATATTTGTTGCTTGTTTATTATTTAAATATTTATTACTTTAATACGACTTTTTTTATAAATATATAATAAATATATTTTTTCTACAGTCTATATACAAAGTAGCCATTTGCGCTCTCATTTGTCAACGCAAAATGTCACTTTGCCGCTCTAGAGCGACAAAGTAGAAAAAACGCTCGCTGTCCAAATTCCTAACTATACAATGGTGAGAAATGTCACTTTTCTACATTCTTAATGAAAACCAAATAAAATGTCGTTTTGAGTTTCGTGGAAAATTGAAATCTACTCTTCGGACGTCGACTTGTGAGCGTGTCCCGAGTCGCCAACGCTGATCCGCGTCGCGACGCCGGGCGTCGTTTTTGAGTTATGTGGGAAATTGAAATCTACTCTTCGGAAGTCGACTTGTGAGCGTGTCCCGAGTCGCCAACGCTGATCCGCGTCGCGACGCCGGGCGTCGTTTTTGAGTTACGTGGGAAATTGAAATCTACTCTTCGGAAGTCGACTTGTGAGCGTGTCCCGAGTCGCCAACGCTGATTCGCGTCGCGACGTCGTGCGTCGTTTTTGAGTTACGTACGTGAACAGTTGTGCTGCCACCAGCAAAAGTTTGGTGTGAACGCTTCCAATGGACATCCACTGCACTAGTTTAATGTACTTGAAACAAATAATTTTTTGTTATGGTGGAGGACCCCATTGTGACGACTGTAGAAAAAATCTTGTGTGTGTTTCGAGCGCAAATGGACATTGTCGATTTCGAGAGAATGCTGCGTCGCGCGTCAACAACCTCTCAATCGACAATGTCCCATTTTGCGCTCTTAATACACAAATAGCTATTGTGTTTAGTACTATGAATGGATTTATTATTAGTTTAATACTATAGTATTTTTATAAATATATAATTATTTATAACATTTGGATTTGATATATAATATTTATTACTTGGTTATTGAATAATTTATTATTATTGGCTTTAAACATATTTTTTTTACATATTTATATTTCACTATTACCTATTTTTACCATATCACACTTTATCATTTGATATTAAGTAACAAATATTGAATATATATTTTTAAGTTTTCTTCAAATTTCGCGCTCCTCATTATTACCCCCTGCACGCCGAGCAGCCTGGAACGAAACATCAAAGGTTCCGACAAGAGTGTCGCTACTGCTTGTATTCTCTATACTGTGGTATAATGAAATCACTCATGGTTAAATTTACAGATATTTTAACTTAAAAACTAAATTCTACATATATTGTTTACTCTATTTTATTATTTACAGCAGATTATATAATAATAAAGAAATAGTCATAAAATTTGTGTTTTATTGTAAATTACCTCGGACACGGTTGAAATATATCATTTACGACTTTAAAAATGTATTCCAGGTACAGTATTTATGTTCTATACTAATTTTTTATTAACAACTATAGTTTGTTGCACGAAATATTAAAACATTACATTCACCGCAAATTTAAAATATTTTTGTCGGCCACCGCCTTATCATCTTCGGTCATTTTTTTCACAATTTGCGGCGTGGAAAATACACATTTGTGTACGGACTTCACATTAGTCTAGTTAGGAATATTTGTTTTTTACCTAGTTACTTATGACATATTTGGTAACACTGTCCAAGTACATATGAACCGTCAAAATTTATAATTTTTAATTTAAATGTTTTAGGCCTTTTTTACCTGTGCGTATATAGTTGCCCATTCTCAAAATTTATGATTATGAATTAAACTTCTTTCAAATTGTCCTCATTTCATAAATATTTCCTTTTAAAGGTTCAAATTGACATGTCAAATGTGTCATTACATAGCGTTCTTCGTCTTAAATTTTTCAAGGATGACTAAGGTCTTGTTTCAAATTATTGTTTTAATTCCAATTTTCAAAAGTTTAATTTTTTTTATACAAAAACAATGCACATAAAAAATATGAAACCTATCTAGGAAATTAAGTTGAATAAGTCTCTACAAGTTGAAAAATTTTTCATTAAAATCGATCAATCCGTTTAGGCGGTAGAGGTGAT